>CM076579.1:110447716-110646020 GCA_034641835.2 Pinus albicaulis
TTTCATAATTACATAGTCAACATGAAGACCGGCCTAGTTACACTTTTCAACAGAGGAGTGATTAGGTGCTCTAAATAAAGCTCAAAAATGAAATTTTTCAGAATGGTGTGGAGCTTAAATGGCTTTATAGATCTTGACGTTTTGAATCCGATGAAACTTGTTTCGCGGAAAACCGAAACCATATGCTCCCAGAAACACGTTCTCTCAGTTTTCCCAAACATGTAAATTTTGGTAAAAAAATACATGTTGCCCAATCAGCAGTCTGTATAGTTGATTGGGCATGGTTGACTGGTCAAAGGATTATTGTGTATGGTGGGTCAATATTAGCGCGCCATTTTTTGAAGTTTCATTGACTATTGGTTGGCATGATTTCATTGGTTGGGAAGGTGGCCAACCACATGCTGCCACGTGGCCCAACCAGAGGCTGCCATGTGGCAGCACAGGGCCACCAAAATTGGTTGAAGGCCAAACTGCCCCTTCACAGGATTCGAACTCTAAACCTCCTTGCAAACATCACAATGCTCTAACCATCATGCCACATGAGTTCCTTGATATAACATATGGCGCAAACATTATTTAAGGTTTTATATGGCAGAAGTTTTTCGGGAAGGGGGCTAGGACTTAGCCCCGACCCCCCATACATGTTTTACATACGACCAATATTCCAAAAACAAGGGCACAGGGTAATAGCCGCCACGCTGACCGCAGCACTAACCATCTTACAAATCGGCATGTGACATGTCACCGCTCTAACCACTACCGAACCGCTAGTTTGGAAGTCGTCGCCCTAACCACCATTAACATTAGCCTCCTACGATTATATAACCATCCATTTTTTTATTTTAAAAAAAAAATGATATTCGGCACTATATGTAATAGTTAAAAAATCGAATTTATGGCATTAATAGGCAAATTAATTATCCAACAATTTCGCCCAGAATTCCGGAAAATTGTCACCTTGTTAGCCGAAATAAAGGTGAAATTGTAGGGCCGATCCGGATTTTGGGGAAATTATGGTGTAGTTAGAAGGAAAACTATGGAGACTCATAACTTCTCTATTTTTTTACCAATTTCGGATCAGAAAGAGGCTAGATGGGATTTTTTGGGCATTTTGAAGTTGATTGAACATGTTTTGAAGCCATTTGAGCATTATAAATGTTTGTAATCACCATTCTGAGCATAATTAAAGAGGGCCAAGACATTGGAAGTTGGTCCAAGGAGACATAGCCCAGGAGGGGTGAACTCCTTCATCATCTGTTGTGTTGTGGTTATTATTATGGTGCATATTTTTGTTGTTTATATATATTTCATAGTTTATTTACATGCTTTATGTCTTTAAAAATTAACATAAAAGCTCTCAAAAACTCAATTTAAACACTTGTAATTTGCAAACCCTCAAGCACAATTTCAGTAATATATCATACAGATATAGAAAACCAACCTGGAATAGGACATTTGTTAATATACTTCAAACGATACCATCAAAGAATTTCCAAATGTGACCACAAAGTTCTAGAATAGATTCGAACCTTCTAAGAAGTAGTAGTCCCTTATGCTCATAAAATAACAACTTTGGGCCTGAAATGTCATGCCATAAAATGTTGAATTGTCTATAATATAACCTTAAGTTTGGTTTGTTGTATGCTTCTACAAGTCTAAGAATATGTCTTGCAATTAGCTCTAAACAAATAGGTGCTTAACATGATGTTTAAGCCCAAACAAATCAAAATGAATCCACAAAGTGTGCTTATAAACCCTTTGTTGTTCCTTAAGTGATCATGTATTAAAGGGGAGTGATTTTCTCCTTTGTTGATTTTCTTAGGGTTTTGATAATTTCAAAGGTAAGCTTATCAAATGATAACTATTTTTGGATCATATGTTTGGGAGTGGATAGGTCTCTTTTTATAGATTTTGGAAGGCTTTTAGGTGAACATTGGAGAGCCCTTCTAGGAGGATTCATAAATATATTAAAATTAGTTTAATAATTATCTTGTGTTCTAAATAAAAGGGTCGATGCCCTTATTGTGATAGATTTGACTTTTAGGATTATATGAGGAGAATAAGGTATCTTTTTATAGTGTTTTGGAGGGGCTAGTAAGGGGTTCATTAGGTGAGGATTTTAGGAAATTTTAAAACAAATTTTATTCTTAATAAAATTAATTTAATTCAACACTTTTTATTTACTTGTTTGTTTAACCAAGTAATTGTATACTAACCCTCTCTTGGTGTGTTTTGTAGATGACATATGGGTGCATTTGGTCCTACAAGGTTGTGAAGTTAATGATTGGTTCATTTCCTTTGGTTTTTGAAGTTATTCAACTTATACGTGGTGATATTATGGTGATAAAAAATGTCATATATTGACAACTGTAAGAGGAAGTGTCATATCACTACCCCTAAGGGATTTAGCCTAGAAAATGGGGTTACCAACTTCAATTGTGAATATCTCCCAAACCAAGAGGCCTCTCAGGGTGTACCATATTTCAACATAAACATACTTTTGAGGAGAATATAATGACATAGATATTTGACTCCAACTCAATGATTTGATCTACCAAAAACCCTCGACAAATTTGGGGTACATCCTCGGTCCAAGGAACCCAAACCATAAAACTTGGGTTTTCAACCATCCAACAATATAGTTTTTATCTTGATGTAATCCGACAATTACTGAGAAGCGTTCATTATCCATTTGACATTAATTACTATTGTTTTGGGTCAAATTCAAACCCAGTCAACTCCATGGGTTGACATCAATGACAACGCCATCCAATAGTAGTAACTCCTAGTAAGTATATTTTTTACATCTTTTTCCTTATCTCATATTTTATGCAAATGCTTGCTTAAATTATGGTGGCTAGTAACTTATGTTAAATATGGTATTTACATGATTATGAGCTATTTTAAATGAATGGCCATGTCCTTAGAGACATGACTCTTCAACGCTAATTATTATTAAATTATTCATTATTTATGATTTTTTTATTTATATTACCTATATATTTTTATTCATAAAAGGATTATAGGAATGGGAATTAGCCCCTAGTTTCACTCTTTAATGCTCCCTCTCAACTACAAAGGAATTCCACCTATCAACGTCCATCCATGGCTATGTTATCTTTTCCATCATGTGCCATCTCTGCAACTTGTCTCATCTGTGTTAAAGATTGATATCGTATTCCCATAAGAAAGGATTGAAAGAGGGTGGGTCACAATACCCTGCCACTCTTTCCAAAATGACAGAGGCAATTGCTCATGTTCAAGGATAGAACCCCTACCAGGCTTGATCCTTAGTGATCTAGTTGTTAAACATCATGCATCCTAATCATAGGGAATACAGTAGAACATGAAATGTCTGTCGGTATTACTAATTAACCCTAACCACTTTTCCCAACTCAGTTTCCAAATGGGAGGTACTTCCCAATAGTCCTAGACTACAAGGGTAGGATGTATGCTAGGGTTTCCATAGGGGAAGGTGAACTACTCACCATGTTTTCATATAGTGTACTCTTGAGAAGAATTTGAACCACTCACCCTATGCTCACATGTTGGGGTATGTACTCCACAAATGAAGGTGACCTGCTCACCCTATGTTCATATAGCTCTAAGAAGAACCCCAGGCCCCCAAAAGCTCTCAGACCTCAATGCACAACTCAATCGAGACCATTATGGGAGGGTCTTTCCATGAATCCAAGTCTCTCTTTTAAGGCTAAGAACTTTTTATTTCCCAAATATTTGTTAGGATGTCAACAACATGTTCATCTATCCTAATGTGTTGGAGCCTTGTTGCTCCTTGTTGTACCATATCTCGAATAAAATGGTACCTAATATTAATATGCTTGGATCGATCATGGAACACGGGATTCTCTAAAAGTAAAACCCCACTTTGATTATCACAATAAATTATGGTTGTATCTAGCACATGCTAAAGTATCTCACTGAAGAGCGCCCTCAACCAAATGGCTTCAAAACAAGCCATACTAGCTGCAAATATATTCATCCTCAAAGGTGCTTAGTGCAACAGAGTTTTGTTTTTGGCTCATCCATGAGATGGAAGAAAATCCTAGAAGTGTTTTTTCTATCCACCATACTGCCATCACAATATTCATCAGTATATCCATGTAATCTCACATCCTTGACTGTGTACCTCAGTCCATGGTTGATAGTACCATGAACATATCTTTGAAGATTATTTGAAACAACCCAATTTATATGATGTGGCTCAAACATAAATTGAATCAGTGTATTAACAACAAAGAATATGTCTGGTCATGTGTTCACCAAGAACATCAATGCTCCCACAAGTTTTCTATATTCAGTAGGATTTTCAAAAACCGTACCAGCAACACTTCCACATAGTTCTTGAAATTTAGCTCCATTGGTGTAGTCACAGACTTCCAGTCCACCATGCCACATATTTCTAATAGATTCACAATAAATTTTCCTTGAGAAAGGAAAATCTCACCTGGTTTTTTCCAGACCTCCAAGCCCAGGAATTAATGCATCAATCCTAGGTCATTCACCTTGAATTCATAATTCAAGTCCCTCTTACATTGATAAATGAGAGGGTCTACACTAGTCAGAAATAGATCATCAACATATAAGACCAAAATAAGTGGCATGTCCTTTTCAAATTTGAAGTATAATTTTGGATCAACATAGATACTTGTAAATCCTAGCTTCATGAGATAGATATCAATCCTCTCATACCAAGCCCTAGGGGCTTGATTCAACCCATAGAGGGATTTCTTCAACCTTCATGCATGAGTTTTTCTATCCTAATTTTCAAACCCCTGAGGTTTTCCCCAGTATAATTCTTTCTTAAGCGATACATGTAATAATTTAGACTTGACATCCATTCGATGCGGGCTCCATCCTTGATTTGCAGCAAGAGAAACTATGGATCATATAGTGGTGTATCGAGCAACAAGAGAAAATATCTCATCATAGTTGATTCTTTCCTTTTGTGAGAAGCCACGAGCCACAAAAATTTCCTTCTATTTCTCATCACTTCCATTGGCTCCATGTTTAATCTTGTAAATATGTTTCAAAGTGACTACGGGCTTGTCCTTGGATCTAGTCACCACTTCCCAGAAATTGTTCTTCATGATTGACTCATATTCGTTAGCCATAGCATATTTCCATATCTAGTGCTCCACGACTTTTTCGAAAGTGTAAGGTTCAATTTGAATGATAGTACAACCTTATTACTTTCTCAAAAATTTCCTATTAAGGAAGCATGAATTTTTTCATCTTGAAGTGTATATCGAAGCCATATTGGTCTTTTCTTTGAGATAGAGAGATCACAAGGAGGTGGATCAAGTGGATCCATTGGGCCATCAACATGGGGGATAGGTTCATCCATCAGAGGTTTTTCTTCTTGAATTTTAGATGCATCATCATCCTTCATTTTGATGGGGAGATCCCTTGCTTTTTTCTAAGGGCAGATTTTTCATCAAAGCTAATGTTTATACTTACTACTACATTTCTCTCACTAGGTACATAAATACGATATTCCTTTAAATATTCACTATATCCAAAAAATACACTTGTGTTCCCAAATTCTTCCAACTTGTTCCTTTTCTCCTTTGGTACATGAAAATAAATAGGAAAACCAAAGATTCCAAATTGTGAAAAATATTTCTTCCCGTGTCTTGAAATCCAAGCTTTGATGAAGACCCAGATTTTGAACGTACACAAAAATGTTCGCACCTTCTCCCTATAAAAAATTCAGTAGGCCTTGATCATGAATCATGGCATGGGTGGCTTCAATAATTGTACAATTATTTCTCTCAGCAACTCCATTTTGTTTTGGATTGTATGGAATGGTGAGCTCCCTCTTAATACTTTCATCTTTGAAAAAGTAATTTAATTCATTAGATTCATATATGGTTCCATTATAATTTCTCAATTTCTTGATCTTCTTGTTTGTATGATTCTCCACCAATGCTTTGAAAAAGTGAAACAATATGACTACTTCATCCTTCTTCGTCAAGAAATAAATCCAATTTTAGCGAGAGAATTCATCCATAAATATCACATAGTATAAGTATCCTCCCAATGAAGTCACAGGAAAAGGACCAGCCATTTCAGAATGGACCAATTGAAGAATATCAGTTGTTTGGCTATCACTAGAAGGAAATGGTACCTTTGCATGTTTTCTTGTTGCACATCCTTGATATACTCCTCCATGATTCATATGAAATTTGGGCATCCCTGTGACCATCTTCCTTACACTCGGTAAGGATTTTTAATGTAAATGAGTAAATATTTGGCGAAATAGCTCACACTGAATAGAGGTTTCATATGCCAAATATCCCAAAAGACCATCAACCCTAAACCCAAGAGTAAAATAATCTCTAAACTTCTTATTCCATGCACATACCTTTCCATTAGTGAAAGCTACTTTGAAGCCTTTTTCCTCCATTGTAGAAATAGATATTGAATTCTTCTTCAAATAATACACATACAAAACATCTTGAAGATGTATAGTTTGACCATAGTTCAATTGAAGAGTAATACTTCCTATTCCTTTCACAGGGTAGGTTGTATTATCTACACGAATAATATTTAGAGTAGTCTTCCTCTCAATTAAATTTGAGAGAACCTCCTTATATCCAGTGAAATTACCTAAGGCTTTGTTATCAATTAACCATTGATCCAAGGTGTCTGGAGGAGAGGCAGTAGATAAAGAAAAAATGAGATAATATTCATGTTGTTTTCAACAACATTATTTTCATCATATTTGGCATTGCTTGTCATCTTCAGTGGTTGATTATTTCCTTCTTAAGAAGTAGGATCATTCCATTTTCCTTTGTAGTTATAAATGTTATTTCTTTGATTGTTTTTGTTGGCCCCATGATGATTCTTCTTGTGACATTCTCTAATATAGTGTCAAAAGTTGTTGCAATTGAAGCATCTTTCTTTTCTTTTTCCTTTGAATCCCTTCCTAGATCCAAAACACTACCTTCTTGGATCCAAATTTCCAAAGGGAGAAGGGGTTGGCTTACAGTCTTCCATGTGAAAGTGGCATATAAGATCACAGGCATACTTGGACTTAGAAATGGTAATACCTTATTTGGATTACAAGACTTGAAGACTAAGGAAATAATGCAAGTTTCCTAAGTCTGTCATTTCAAACTTCTTTTTGTGGCTAGACTTCACATGGTTTATAAGGTTGGGATCACTAGCATTAAGGATAAGATCATCAACATAAAGAACAAGCATGAGAAATGACTTACCCACTTTCTTGGTGTATACAGTGTTGTCAGAATGACACTTATAAAATCCACTGTCTAAGAGAAAGTTTTCCATTTTGGTATACCAAGCCAGAGGAGCTTGTTTGAGACCATAGAGAGACTTCCTAAGGGGACAAACAAGGCTGGAGTCATTTTGGATAAATCAGGGGGTTTTTCTGTGTATATTTCTTCATGCAAATATCCATGTAAGAAGGCATATTTAATATCCATTTGATGGACTTCCCATTTAATGGAGGCAGCAAGGGAAAGAAAAAGGTGGATAGAATTCATTTTGGCAATAGGGGAGAAGGTTTTAGTATAGTCAATGCTTTCAACTTGTGAATCCTTTAGCAACAAGACGAGCTTTATGTCTATCCACTTTTCCATCTGGTCTGAACTTTGTTTTGTAAACCCATTTGCATCTGACAAGTTTTCCTCCCTTTGGAAGAGGAACAAGATCCCAACTATCATTTGCCAATAAGGAACGATATTCTTCATTTATAGATTCATCCCAATCTGGATGACTTGAAGCTTCCTCAAAGGTGTCTAGAACAATATTTTCTGAAACTTGAGCCAATAAGGAAGAGGCTCTTTCAAACTGAGAACGTGTACAACATTGATCTACAGGGTCACTTGCAAGAGAACCTGCTACATCCCAAGTAGAGCGAACCCATCTTCGAAGCTTTGGAACTGAAGGAATATCTTGAAAAGGTGGAGGAGGATTTTCATCCTCATTTTCATCATCCGAACTAGAAGGAATGATTTCAAAAATCGAAGAGATAGAGAGAGGTGGCACATTTGTCGAATCAAGCTCACCCCGAAAGGGAAAACCAGGGGTCCGAAAACCACGGTTTGCGGACCATAGGAAAGTTTAGGATAGATTATTATAAATAGCAGAACATTTTTTATTGTAAGGTAAGAAAAGGAAGATTTATTGATGTGAATTGTGGTTTAAGTTGTCTGTTTGGGGTTTTGGGGAAAGGACTCTTACTGGCTGTGTGCGCAGAGATCCAGAGTCCAGTTGTGTGTGGACCTTGCTGCTGTGTGCGCAGGCTGGGAAGGGGATTGTAAGAAGGAACTGATGAATTTATGAATAAGAAAGGTTGATAGAGAACTGAATCTATGTGTACTATCTTTTTCGAATCATTGGTACTTACTACATTCTGTACTTTCTGTATTTAAGCTGCGAAAAACCTGTGTAAGTGTGTTTACTGTATATGGATTTGTTATGTTCTGTTTTATGCTATATTGTCCTACTGTCCTAGGAATATATATCTATAGATCTAGTGCATGTGAATGTGAAAGAGTCCTATCGACCCTGCACAAGAAGAGGCGATCTGGGTATTTCTGGGTCGAACGCAACTCTTCTTGCCTTACCTATCATTTCTCAGGGTGCAGAAACCTAGTTCCAGCACCCACCCATACTACTTCGGGTGAGACGTTGACCTGCGAAAGCAAGTCACTGCCGAAAGGGCCAGTATTATAGGGGTTTGTTGGAAAACCTTGAACTCCGAAACTGGGTCAGGACCCCTCGAGCCAACAATCAGGAAAATTATATTCTATGGGAATATCATTATTATCATTTTGGATTCTAGATAAGAAATCAATAGCTGTGTTTTTTTTTTCGAGTCTGTCCAATATATTAATATTGAATTATTGTAATAACAATAACCATCTTATAATTATACCATTAGTAATTGACTTATTCATTAAATATCTAATTGCATAATGATGTGTGAATGAAGGTTTCATAACCAGTGATACAATGTCTAAATTTATTGATGGCTTGTACAACAGCTAAAAACTTCTTTTCTATTACAATGTAATTCAATTCTGCAGGAGTCAAATTTTTTATTGTATAGTAAATGGCATAAGGAGTCAAATATTTTTGTCCTAGTACAACTCCTAAATTAGTGTTTGAGGCATTAGTTGAGATGTGAAAAGGTAATTTCCAATTTGGTCCTCTTAAGATGGGTGCTTGGGAAATATTTTCTATCAATGTTTCAAAAGATTTCTAGCAGTCATAATTCCAGATGAATTCACAATATTTTGTGGGCAATTTGAAAATTTTTCTATAAATATTTTGTAGTAACCAGTAAAACCAAGAAAAATTTAAACATCCCTTTGACAAGTAGGAATTGATAATTTGGAAATGACTTCTACCTTAGATGCATCCACTTTAATTCCATCTCCTAAAATATGGTGGCCTAGGAAAATTCCCTCAGTAAACATCATAAAACATTTTTAATGGCTTAATGAGAGACTTTCTTCTTTACTTTTAATGAGAAAATTCTCCAAATTTTTAAGATCTTCTTCAAAATAATTTCCATAGACAGTAAAATCATCCATGTAAACTTCTACAAAATCATGAATTAGATCAGAAAAAATGCCTAGAACTGCCCTTTGGAATGCTGTTGGTGCATTACATAACCCAAAAGGAAGTACTCGGTAAGCATAGGTTCCCCATGGATAGGTAAAGGTTTTTTTATCTTGATCTTCTGAAGATAATTGGATCTTGTTATATCCACTAAAACCATCCAAGAATGAAAAGTACTTTTTCCTTGCCAATGTGTCAAGAACCCGATCTATAAAAGAAAGTGGTTGGGCAGGCAGTTGATTTGGCTTTTGTGGAAATGGTATTGAAATTTTTGGATTTGGATTTTGAGGTTGAGAGAGTTGAACATGCTGAGGAAAATATTGTGGTGGAAAAATGGGTAAGGTTGTTGAAATTTAGGATATTGAGGATACTTACCATAAGGATTTTTCCATCCTTATGCCCATGGTTGAGGCCAAGGCTTCCAAGGCATGGGTGCAGTGCAATTCCCTTATGGTGGTTGTGCACATGTTTGAGAATTGAAACCTTGAATCATATTTTTTTGTGGATTTTTCCATGGTCTCTTAGCATTAAAACAAAGAGCATCTACTTGATTTGGTATTACTTCCTCTTGATAAACAGCTTTAAGACCTAGAATTGAAGGACATTCTTTTGTATCATGATTTTTTGCACTTATAACACATGTTTCTACACTTTTTAGGTCAAGAGGGAATTCTCTCAAGGCATGATTCTTTCTACTTTTTGGACAAAATATAGATAATGTAGTTTTTTGGCTTTTTTCTTGTTTTGTATTTTAAGGGTATATATTTGTTCACTAAGACTCTAAAATATTTGTTTTGAATTTTTCAAGAAAGTCGCATATTTCTAATCTAGTTATTGTTCCAGCTGCATATTTATTAATCCTATACATAGCAGGATCTCTTGGATTTTTTTTCCAGTTATGGCCTTTCCTCTTGAAATGTGTACAAAGTACACAAATGTCTCTAAATGATAATTGTGAAACATCTCATTTACCCATTAAGTAGAGAAGATATGTCCACTCATCTCTAATGGATTTTAGCAAAATATCTTTCAAATTTTCATCATTTAGATTATGCATTTTATCCCTTTTAAGATTGTAAGAAAATATTTCAACCAAATCCTCAATATTTTCATCCTCTTTTTGCATCATTTTAAAAACTTCATATTTAAGGTTGTGAGGCATACAATAATATTTTTATTTTTCTAAGAACCCACCTTTCATTTCCTCCCATGTTCTTATGGTATGTGTTTCTAGTCCCGTAAACCATTTTAATGTTGCACCTTTAAGGGTGGCTAGAAACAATTTCAACTTTTGAGTATCAAGAAAGTAATCATAGGATCTACACAAAAATTCAAACTCAAAGAGAATTTTTTTAGGATCCTCATTCCTTAATCCATGGAAATTAGGGACGATAGAGGGTGAGATATTTTTCATTGTGGTTGTGGTATATTCATCAAAGATGGGAAACCCAAAAGGTTCTGGATCTCCTCTACCATCTCTTATGCCTCTTCCTCCACCTTTTCCACCTCTTCTAGCTCCTATCCTAATATGTTCACCATTCACATTTCGTACTTCACCTTCCCCTTCTCCTGCCATTGTACTAGATTCCTCGGAGCTAATATAAGGTTCCAAAATTGGATTTTCTAGTTCCTCCTCTGGTTCTTCTATCAATGGAATGTTAAAATAGGTTTCTTATTCTTCTTCTTCACTAGGTATTTCTAGTTCTTGTCCTATAATTTGTTCTCCAGTTGAATATAGAAATATTACTACTTCGGTTGGGGATGTAGGATTTTCTTCGTCTACTACGGCTTGAGTAGAGGAAGTTGGTGAATCTCTAGGTTGGATTTCAGATCTAACTACCTCGGGAAGTCTATGTCTTCATGCAATTAATGGAATAGGAGTTTCGGTGGATGTTGTGGCACTATGAGGTCTTGGTGGTGTGAAATATAAAATTAAATTTGAAAGATAATATAATGTGATCCTCTCATGATTTTCTATCAATGCAACAAATCATGACGCTAAAAATCTGCATCTCGCTCACCTGGTTCACCTCCTACGGTAGTTGTCTCTTCCTTTGACTGAGCTACTAGGGTATCTTTTTTATTGATCCAGGCTATGAAGGTATGAACAAATCGTTGTACTAGCTAATTTCTACCTACCCATATGCCTAGTTCTTTGGCTGGAGCTTTGGAACCTATCAAACCTTGAACTCAGCTACAGAATCATACATTAGCTATGGAATCACTATAATTCGATAGCTAATGTAGATATTAAGCTAAAAAATAAAGAAAATTGTCATTTATGAGATATAATATGATTAAGTACCTGATATTCCATAAGCCTTATGAAATGGTTCCCAAATTAAAGTTATGAAGGTCAAAAATAGGAGAATGGAATGAAAAAGGGTTGTCAAAAAGAAGAAATTTTGGGGTTCAACAATGTTCCATTAAGGTCAAATTAAGAGTCATCTTCCAGGCATGATAGTATGATTTTTCATTGAGCTTATCCTTTTTCTTGAAATAAGAGTGAGTAGCCATGGAGACTTGTTTCAAATTAGATTTTTCAACAACAACAATTATTCAATAGTGATTTTTTCTCTTGTTCCTTGGGCTTGTCTTCTCCTGGGCTCTGATACCATGTTAAATTTTATGGAATGTTATATGCTTGTAACAATTAATTAAATGTCTTATTATCCCAATAAAAAATTTACTTCCAATAGAAATCATAGTAAAACTTCAGTAGCATTCACTTTAGATCATCATTGATAGTAATTGTATATAGAACATCAACAATAAGTACAAGAATATATAAGATGATAAGTGCATCGTGTAAAATGAAAATTTTGAAGTGAATTTTGTACTCAAGATACCTAAGAGACATGTCTCTTTGTAAATTAAATTCTAGTAAGTTTTCACTTTTACATTTTTACCCATATTTGTTAAAGTGTTGAAGAACACGTAACAATGGTATATTTATTTATATCTTTTTCCTCATCCCATATTTTACGCAAATACTCTCTTAAATTATGGTGGGTAGTAACTTATGGTAAATATATTATTTACGTGAGTATGAGTTATTTTCAGTGAATTGTCATGTTCTTAGAGAAATGAATCTTCAACACTAATTATTTATATATATATATATATATATATATATATATATATATATATATATATATATATATATATATATATATATATATATATATATATAAAGCTTCTAGGAAGGGGAATTAGCCCCTAGTTTCACTCTTTAACATGATCAGGTACAAGTTGGATAAATTTCATGGGTAGAAGAGAAAAAGGATGAAGACATGTTCTATCTTCCTTCACTTTTTCAAATTCCTCTATGTATAGATGATACACCCACATCCTTAGATGATCAAGAATCTTGTGATCTTGGTGATCATTCAAGTGAAATTAGATCCCTTGATAAAAATGAAGGCTTATGACTCTCATTCATCGTGATAACAATGACTCCATTGACTTGCATGGTGATGAGTGCCCAAATTCATCCATAGATTTCTTGATTTCTCAAACAAAATTGGATATGCAGGATTTGTTGTGATTACCCCTCATGAATGTACATGTCATTTGTAAAACCTCTCAAATCGACACATCTTTATCTTTGAATGATAGAGGATATCATGTGTTAACTAATATATCTCATCGACATACTAGCAACTTTCATATTATTAATTATTTTTTCATTGGTCTATATGATGATATTTTTTGGATTAAATCTATTGGTTGCATCAAACCTGCGAATTTTTATGATTTCCTATCTCACAATTTGGATAATTTTCAAATTGAGGCACTTCAGTTTTTTGTGATGGTTATGTCAAGGCCTCACGACCTTGAAAAATTTCCTAAAAAATATTGGGTTATCTCTTTCTCATGAGATCCTCCTCATACAGCCAATTCACAGATTAATTTTTTATCTCTACAAGAATTTAAATCTTTTCAAATTGGTTGTTTTCAGTATTAGGATCCAATCATCGACTGGTTGGAATAATTGTACCTTGCGGGCTCTGTTGTTAATCATAAGTTCCAATATTATATTGAGTTTAATGAACATATGGATGAACATGAATTTGTAAGTTCCTTTCATCAAGGTAGATCTAACGGTTGGATAGAGCAATTATTTATAGAAAATTGTTCTGCTTGCAGAGGATACCTTCAATTTCTTGTGCAATTTCACATGATCCTGACCGTCTAATTTTAGATAGATTATGATTTAGGTTTTTTTTTGTTTTTATTCTTATTTATGTTATACTTACTTTTTCATTGCATTACAACACGTTTCATGTATTCCTATTTTCATTTTAGTTTTGTTCTCTACTTTCCCTTTACTGGTTTTACATGTTATTTTGCTTTCTTTTTTTATGTCTTTTATGTCATTCCATGTTTTCTTTTGTGTCTTTTTTCATGTTTTTTTTAATAAAACCATGTGTGAAAGTTGTCTCATTTGGCTCTGATGTAATGCGGAAATCTCTAAAAGGGCACTATGAATACTAGTAATGCTTAGTTAACTTTGGTCCCCTTCTTCTCTTGAGATTATATCTTAAAGAGTCTATGATGCTTAGACAAAAAATACATTTCATTCCTAATGAAAACCTTAGAAGATCTAAAATGCTTGCATCTGTAATGGGATTTTCATTCCTTGAATCAACCTTTTATATTGATCGATTTGAACATGTCAACCTAGTTGAGTATAAAAGGGAAAAGAGAAAACTTAAGTGAGCAAGCTAATTTCACAGGTACATATAATATTCTTTGTAAAACAAGGAACAACCTCTCTTGCTCATAGAATAAGTCGGGGTCCCTCTTCCTCCTTTGGAGAAATAAATGTCAATAAAATTTCAATGTGCATAAATTAATAAAATAAATAAAGAGTGAAAGAAGAGAAAGGTTTCCTGCACAGAAAGGTGAAGCAAGCAACTTCACCAATGTATTGAACAAGCTAACTAGAAGCGAAGAAATTCTTGTGATTCCTTTAAGTGAATTTGCTTGGGTACTGGACAAGTATGTTGGTAGTGGAGCAACACCAAAGATGATACTAAAACTCTAAATAACTTAAACTCATGGAACTCATATACTCCTACTCCTTAATCAAAACAACTGTAGTTTGACTAGTATTGTGAAGTTTGTTGAGCCGACAAGAGGAATAGAACTGAATACATATTTAACTAGGCTAAGTAAGGAAGCTAGGGTGATCAATAGGATGAGACAATACTTCTAGAAGGATATACCTCATACTTAATGTTAGACCTAAACAAAGAAGCGTGGGTTCTTCTAGTGTGTTTCCAAGTGTTATCGTTGCTACAACACCCTCCAAAATTTTGCATATATTCAAATTTTGGAGTCTCCTTATGACCATGTCATGCTTTGTTTCAATCCATTAATGTCATGCTTAATCATGTCATTTAAGTGTTCAAATATTCCTTTAGGAATCTTAAGTGTCAATCTACTTTCCTTCACATGCCCAGCTCTTGATGGCTTCACAAGCACACTTTTTCCAAGTAGGCAAGATAGCACATCTCTTGTTGAGAGACAGTGATTATGTAGTCCCTTGATACAATGGCAACATAATCCATCCCGATAGTGATTTTCCAATTGCTAATGACAATGAATGTGCAATCATTTCTCATAGAAATTGTGCAATCCTTGTTCATAGTCATTACACAATACTTGTTGATAGTCACTGTGCAATCCTTGCTCATAGTCACCGCACAATCCATCCCCTCAGTGATTGCACAGTTCTCACTCCCAGTGACAGTGTAAGGGAATCCTATGCAGATAGTGATTGTGCACACTTTGTTTACAGTAAGATTTTACTTCTTTAATTCAGTATTGTCACACCTCTTAGTGGAAGTCAATTCAATTGACTCCTAGTTTACTGATATGCAACAAATGCACTCAGAAATATTAACCCTAATTGCATATCTTCTCTCCCTATATGAAGATTTAAGTCCAAATCTCATCTCACATTCATCTTTCGCTTTTGATCTCTCTGAACTTTTGGATTATAAGGAGCATTCTCTCATTCGTGGTTGCAAATGCCCCATATTATGGGTGAGATTCTTAGTTGTCGCTTTTGGTTTTGCAAGTGTTGCTTTTGCTTTATTTTGTTCTTACACGTGTCATTTCTTCTTTCTCTAACTTTTGCAAGTGTGTCTTTTGCTTACTTCCACTCTTACATGTGGTGCTTTTGTTTTCTTTATTTTTGCATGTCTCACTTTCACTCTTGCATGTGTCACTTTTGCTTATTTTTGCATATCCTAAGATCACTATAGCACACCTTCTAGTGGCACCTCCAATTCACTCTATTATACTAGTAGATTACTATTTATTTGTAGTATTCCCAATTGGAAATATCAGCAAATACGAAATAAATTTACAAGGAATAACAAAAATAAATGAAGGACATGGTCACAAATTAAAACATAAGAGATAACAACTAAATATTTTGAGCCATTTTATTGGTAAATTAGGAACAAATACACAAAATGAGTTGAAATGATAGAACCTGGGCTTGCCATGCAAGTTGAGAAAAACCCATAAAATATAGCTCGAAACCAAGTGTGGAAGTGTCCCTAGAGTTAACTACGCACTACCCAGAAATATTTTTTTGTTGGTTGTTGGACAAAACGTTGATCTCAAGGATGAATACTCCTCGGAATGCTCTATTATTTTAAATAAAGAATCCTCTCAAAAAACCCACAAAAACTCAAAAATGATTTTGGATGAATCCAGATGGTGAGGAAGCCCTCCAAAAGGCATGTTAGTGGCTTTCTAGCTGGTTATATTCCCTACTATATTTATGCATTGTATACTACTCAAAAAATTCTAAAATTTTAACCATGGCCTCTCCTCAAAATACCCACAAAATACCATAAATACTTTGGTCTAATTCCAAATGACCTGGAGGCATCCAAGAAGTGTGAGTTGCCTCTCTTCCCAACTATACAAACTGCTGGAATATATGTTTTCAAACCTCCAAATGCTCTCTCGAAAAATGCCTACTAATTTCCTTACAAAATTCTCCTCTGGAAACCCACTTTATCCAACCCGTAGTTTCCAGGAACCCCTCTGCACTACCAAATTAAGAGAATTTCGTCCCACATATTTTTTCTCTATATCCCTAAAATATCACTACAAAATTTCTAGCTCCATCTAGGAAAATCCTCCTATAAATGACTCAGACTCCAACTCATTGTATGTTGGACCACAATGAGTAAATCGAACTGCCTCGTGCCAAAGAAACAATATTGCTATAAATATATGTTGCAATGAATCTCTGAGGAAGCCTTGAAATGGACTCTGAAATTCCTCACTAGGGAGACACTCAAAGTTCTTTGAAATGAGGGTGGAATTCTACTTGGAATTCTCGGTGTTAAACTACACTTTGTCCCTTGTGCTAAACAACTCTAAGAGAAGATGAAATTAGAATTTTAATGGTCAAATGATTCGCAACTAATGAGTCTCTCCTCCTTTTATAATTTCTCTCCATTCTTCTAGACTCCTTATTAATATTATTTTACAGGTGGAGGAAATTTTCCACTTAATATCTTTTTACCACCATTTATAATAAAATAATGCTTTAACACACTTTTCAAATAAAAATAATATTTTCCCCCTTTTAATCAAAATTGGGCAAAGCCCCTTAGACATTTTTTTGCACTCACAAAAATTGGGAATATTACAGTCCTCCCTACCAAAAATTGCTTGTCCTCAAGCAATATCACCATAAGTTGAGACTCCTAAGCTGGCCTAGTTGATGACGGGGTCCAAAATGTGCCAATGTACCACTCCTCATTGTTGTGCCACCATCACATGAGAAAATCCTATGACACTAGGGTCCCAAGTCATCCTGATCCATGTGAAGCCCTCTTTGCTCCACTTGCTACCCAATAAGATATAGTCGCCAGGAGTAATCTACAAATCACCAGTAAGTATAGCACTCTCATCATGTGGAATTCTGGTCACCTCCTTGAGATTTTCCGTTGTTGAAAACCCAATATCATGCACTAGGGTAGAATCTTGAAGATGAAATCCAACCCCCATGGAGATGAACCCTCACCCACATGAACTCTTCATGATCTCCTCTTGTTGATCATCCTGCCATACTAGTTAATTTCCTCATGCTACCTGCAGATCACTAGAGATCGAAATTCTCTCAATAAATCTAAGACCCAATGGAAGGTCTTCCTGATTGCCTCCTGCTGAAAATAGCTCATCCGTAAGGGTAGTTGAAATTTTAAGCCCTGAAATTTCGAGGTCCCATGCTAGTCTCAAAATAATTTCACCATGACAACATTACACCATTCTGATTATAATTGATTTCCCATAATGCGCATATTATATCCTCCTCTCCCAGAACCTAATGGTGAAATACTAGTAAAGGTCAAATACAAATTGTCTTGCCATCTCCACGATGTCAAATCCTACCCATCCAAAGCTAAATCTAAACCTGCACAGCAACATGAAAATCATGTCTCTCGATACGATGAAGGCCTCTATGAACCCCCATGTGTCAACTCAAGAGTGAACTAGATCACTCTTTGTCATGACCCCACCCATCACAAGATAGAGTGACCTACCAACCAACTGAATCCTTGGATCCCATAGTCATATATGTTGCAACATTGCTCTGACAATAGTTGGAATCTATTTGTGCCTCATCTCTAGTCCCTTCATGCACTCAATATATAAGCTCCGTATATCATGAACTAATTTGATGCATGCTAGTATGTTTTGGGACTACCACTGCGTAGTACTAATGGCCGCTAGAAACTACATGTTACAAATAGCTACCCCCTGAATGTAGCCAATAAATGGGTATATGATACTTTCAATTGACTCAGTGTAAGCGGATTTTTCCTAATCCTACCAAACATCACCATGAATTCTTCCATCCACACTCTATAATGTGCCAATATAGTGTCTAGAGCCCAAACACTCACTAGAAAATTGCCTCAATTGCACATGGTATCTTACACTCATGCAGGGTGTCAACATGCCCTACGGGAAGAGTGGCACATATCTCCCCCATGACAAACTCCCCAAATGTAGGCTCAGTGATGAACAGTATTCCATCCCTGTAGAATATCACCTCATCCCCTAGCCAATGGTTTCCAACTTGTGCACCGACCATGATCCTTTGCTGGAGAATCTATATTTTTCCCCTGAGGGACTGACTCACATAGCTATGTCTCAGGAAAAACCCTCAAGTCCTTTTACCCACAATGTGGGTCTATATCGGACACAAAAATTCTCCCCTCAATTGCACATGGTTCTAAAGAGTGGAAGATGTGTGGGTTCCAATGTGTATGATCAAGAACCAATGTGGATGCTCCCGACCCGTCCCATGACTGATCCACTCTCTCTACTTAGGTATGTTCACCTCAATGGCATGACTAACATCCACATCAAGGAATATCCTGATGGAATTTTTGTCATTGATGGAAAAGGAGAATCATCAAGCATGTATGGTTGTGATCAACGCAAAGAAGCAGCAAGAGAGAAGCAAAAACAAGAGCAAATTGGGTTGAGAAACACCAAAGTGATGATATTTTGGGGTAGCATAGGATGTGATCTAGCTCTGAAAATTTGTGGAGGGGCTGGAACACATGAGATATCCAAGACCCAAAAATCATTTGGATAAATTCCATCTGGTGTAAAATTTATTCAAATCATTAATTTTTTTAATGAGGACCCTAAGTCTAACTTAGAGAAATTAAAAAATTAAAGTGAATTAATTTACACATGTGATGAGAACATTCTAAGTGACGTGGATAAAGCTACTTCTAATCTTCACTGTTGATTAGAGATTATATCACGATTGTTGATGTTTCAATGATAAAAGTATAAAGGAAGGATTTGGGGTCAGTTAGAGGATACACACGGAATCTAAGAGATCAAATTCTTCTGACGGAGCAGTGCTCAAATGAAGATCAAATCTGAGTGATTCATAGATGAAGTGAGGGGCAGATGGAGTGATTGGTCAGGAGGGCCAAGAGTAAAACATAAAACAAGGGCATCAGAGATGTAGTGGAGGCAGCGCAACCATCAGAGGGTGTGACGCACTCCCTTAGGAGGGTGACGCAGGCTCACATAGGGCTCACGCAGGGGCAGCACAATTTCTCCAAGGAAAGTTTGAAATTTTGCCGGAGACTGGCTTTTTGAAGTGGGGAAGGCTAACACCATACTCCAGAGAATCAAATCCACGCAGATCTAGGGTGAAACATTCCCTTAACAAAGGCTACTCAGACTGACGTAGTAGCTGAACAGAGGTTGCACAGAGCCAGCTGGGGCTTCACCGGGTGCTCATCCGGATCAGCTGGGACTTGGAGAGTGAGGTATATCTCACATTCTTCTCTGTAGCTAAGGATTTCTCTGTTGGGTGAGCCTAGTTATGGTGCCCTAGATGTACTCAGAAATTGTCGCATAATAATAATAAACCCTCATATCCGTTGCACCAGTTTTCCCGCATTGGGTTTTTCCGAGGACATTTGTCCGAAAAATCAGTGTGTCATTTGTCATATGTGTGTGATGTTCAATAAATGATTTTTATTTGTGTATACTTCTATTTTTGTTTACTTCGAAGTTTTTCTAAATATTCAGCTAAATAACTTGTGTAAATAAATCAATTATAAGTAAATCAATAGTTAGCAGTAAGATTTATGTGCTCAGAAATTTTCACATTGTATCAGAGCATTGCAGATAAAGTTGAACCATCAGCAAAGCGGCTGAAGATATTTTTTGTAGGAAGGGTAGGTAAATTAGGATTGATCCGGAAGAAGGTTGCACAGCACCAAAGGGACAGCAGACCCTACAAGGGTGACGTAGAGTCAATTGTTTCACACAGAGGCTAACGCAGCTCCAAAGAGGTGACGCAGAGCCAGTATGCTCACGCAAAGGCTGACGCAACACCAGGAGAGGGAAAATGAGCCAGTCTTCTCATGTATAGGTTGACGCAAGACCAGGAGGGTGACAAAGTCTGAGTTGGAGAGTTTTTGTGCATTTTTCCAAGGCTAGAAGTGCAGTTTTTGATCTTCAGAAGTTGCTGGAGTGGCATAGGTTCTGTCAGTGCAGAACGGTGCCTAGAAAAGGTGACAAAGTGGGAGGAGAACAGTCTCTCAGAATATTTGTGCCAAAGAAATCTGAGATTTGATTAGGAGGGTGATCGTAGAGGACTGATTCAGGAGATTTTGAGGAGGATTTCCGGGAGGGAAATCAATTGTCAGATGGAGAAGCTACTCTCGAGGGTTTTTATCACCAAGAAACAAAGATCTGATCTTCTATTGAGTGTAGCAACAGTAGAAAGGGGAAGAGTACCTCCTTCGACAAATTTTAAGCTAGATTTCCCAGTACGGATTGAGTGATTAGGATAGGTTGGAGAATGTGTTCGACTTTGTGATATGGAAGGCCAGAATCATGACAGTCCTGGAGGAGTATGGAATCAGATACCACGCAGAAAATGTCTTAGTTGTGTCGACCGATGTGGACACTCTTAATAATTTTAACAAGAATCAGGCATGGACAAAGCACTTGATCATGGATGGGGTGAAGGATCACGTGGTCCCAAACATTTCCCAGAAGAGGACGACACATGAGATGTGGACATCCTTGACCACGATGTATCAAGGTAGCTCCATCCAACATAATATGCTTCTAGAGAACCAGATGAGGATGTTCCAAATGCATAAGGGAGAAGAGATCGATCCATTCCTCTCTAGATTGCAAACGATCCGATATCAGCTGATTTCCATGGGGGAAACTCCGTATGAAGGGAACTTATTTAGGACTACCCTAAATGTAGCCACTGATGAATGGGAGACCTTTGTCCAAAGAATTTTGGGCATAGCACAACTCCCTAATTGGGGTGACATGTGGGATATCCTTCGGCAGGAGGAGATTTGGCGGATGACCAAGACCGAATGCGGCAATGGAATTAGCCCAAGGGAAGAAGAAGGACCTATCTAAGGTCTGGTGCTTTATATGTGGCGAACTTGGACACTTTTCCAACACTTGTCCTCAGAGTAAGGACAAGAAATCTTCTAATTCCAAGGAAACAACAGCTAAAGGGGACAGTGGTAGTGAGGATGATGTGGCCATGAGTTCTCATGTGCCTAGAGAGAAGAGGTGGGGCATTATTGATATGTAAAGCAACTACAAATGGGAGGCAAGATCCTTGAGGTGCCCAGACTCTTAGATCACATATGAGCTACAGGAGCCTTAAGACAGTAGCAGGATGACTAGAGAAGTGGGTGCAAAAGGTCACGGTGAAGCAGAGGCAGAGATGGGACATTGTAGATTGGATCAGCGCAGAGGCTGATGGGACTTCAGCAATGCAGAGGGGCAATGCTTACACAGTGTAGAGCAGTAGCAGCGCAGTGGCTCTAGAGAGATAGTGCAGTGCAACATCCGAGGGAGATTCAGTGATGAGATGCATCCTGACTGACTTATCTGTCAGTGATTGGGTGGCAGTTCTTCAGTTGCTTACTTCTCAGAAACTAAGTTGCAGTGAAGCATTTGGCAGCATGATGCATCAATTTGAGAGGGAGTTGCAGTACAGATGTAGCAGTGTCAGTGATCGTGACATGGGTAGCAGTACAGAGAGCAGTAGCACAGTGGATGAAGGGTAGCAGACCAAGGATTAGCGCAGAGACCGATGCTAGAGATCAGGGCAATGCTTCAGTGTGGAAGTGTTTCTAGAGCACACTCCTCGCTAAGAGGGAACGCTGATATTTTGGGGTAGCATCGGATCTTCTCTAGCTCTGAAACTTTGTGGAAGGGTTGGAACACATGAGATCTCCAAGACCCAGAAATCATTTGGAGAAATTCCATCTGGTGTAAAAGTTATTCAAATAATTAAATTTTTTAATGAGGACCCTAAGTCTAACTTAGGGAAATTAAAAAATTAAAGTGAATTAATTTACACATGTGATGAGAGAATTCTAAGTGACGTGGATCAATCTACTTCTAATCTTAGCTATTGATTAGAGATTATATCATGGTCGTTCATGTGTCAACAAAAAAAGTATAAAGAAAGGACCTGGGGTCAACTGGAGGATACACACAGAATCTAAGAGATTGAATTCTTCTGACAGAGCAGTGCTCGGACGAAGATCAAATCTGAGTGATTCAAAGATGAAGTGAGGGGTAGATGCAGTGATTGGTCAGGAGGGCCAAGATTACAACGTAGAGCAAGGGCATCAGATACGCAGTGGAGGAAGTGCATCCATCATAGGGTGTGATGCATTCCCTCAGGAGGGTGACACAGGCCCACGCAGGGGCAGCACAGTGTCTCCAAGGAAAATTTGAAATTCTGCCGGAGACTAAGGTTTCTGAAGCCGGGAAGGCTGAAACCATACTCCAATTTATCAGATCCACGCAAAGACTTCGGTTACTCAATGGGAAGAACAATTGGCTTCTTGACTTCTCAACGCTTATTTAGCTTGGTATGTCCAACTTCACATATCAAAAAATAGAAGGCAGAACATGGGAAAGAAGAATAGAATCAAAGAGATATATATTCCAAGTAAAATTTAATGTGTCTTTGTTATATGCAAATAAGCCTTGCGCAGTTCAGGACATTGTTGATGCAGCACCTCAGATATTTTATTTCTCTACGTGGCATATGATTTAAGAAACCAAGGGATTGTACTTTATTTATTTACATCAACAAAGTATTTGTTCGAAAATTGAGCACCATTGTGGGCAATTTTTTTAACCCCTTTTCCATTGATGTCAAAGGGGGAGTAAGCAGAGCTAGGAGCAGCAAGGAGAAATATTTATGAGGACAAAAGAGGGAGGATCAATTTTTTTCCATCAATGCCAAAGGGGGAGATTAATGGCATTGTTGTTATTGATGGCAAAGGAGAAACAACAAGCATGTATGGTTGTGATCAAGGAAAAGAAGCAACAAGAAAGCAGCAAAGCAAGAGCATTTTGGGAAGAGAAACAACAAACTTAGCAACAACAACATAACAGAGACATGGCATGTTGGTTTTGTTATGCTTTTTATGCTTGGGTATTTGATGAGATGGTAATGTTTGCTTATGTTTGATGATTTGGTTGTTGTATGCATACGATGAGTGAGATGTTGTGATGGAATTCAAAGGCAAGGTTGTTGAGTCAATGGCATGAAGATATTGTGATGCAAGTCCAAGGAAAATGAAAAGATGGTGCAGAGATTATTGTGAAGCATTAATGGAAAATGTTTGTATTGATCATGAGGAATGAATACTCAATTATATATTCATATTTTATTTATATAATGTTTCTTTTGGCATTATGTTGATGTTGGTGTACCTAATCATTATAGATGGCTGAAATAATATGTGGCGGAGCACATATTATGTTCTAATATTCCAAACATGAAGAGCTTAGAAACGAATGAGCGAAAGGAAAAGAGTCAAACATGTTCACTCCATATTCTTATGTGGAATAAAAATAGCCAGCAACATATATTTATAAAAGATGTGATTTTGAAGGGAAGATGTGTTAGAGAGTTGGAGAATGTGTGAGAGTTGAATGAGGTGTTATGCATTAGTTACCTGGCACATATGAAACTTATGTGAAGCAGATTTGGAAGGAAGAAGAGGCAGAAATAAAAATGGAGATATGAAAAATTTATGACCAGGTAAACCAGCACATTGTTGTTTTTTATATGCATCATGGGATTATAGTCTCCTTTCAAGTAGTGTGTTGATAAATATCAGGTTGGAGCTTGTTGAGGTAGGATCCTCTTGTGGGTTGTAGCCTACATAAACATATGGGAGTTGGAGCTTCCTTGCATATTGCAACTTGGAGCTTCTTTACATATTGTAACTTGCAGAAAACTGAGGTAGCACCCTCATGTACGTTAGAGCCTAAAGAAAATAAAATGTAATAAGGGAGTAGGATCTTGCCTTTGCATCACAACAACAAAAAAGTTGTGTTTTTCTCCCTTTATGGATTTCCACTTATATATGGTGGAAATATGTGCTAATATTATGTGTTGATGTGATGTTTTGGCTTGCTTATTACTTGTTTTTCACATATTAAATATGTTGGTCATTATTTGTTAAGCTACTCATTTAATTTTTCAGCTAATAAGGTTTAAAGAAAATAAATTAATGTCCATGAAAGTACTAAATTGATTCACACCCCACTCTCATTTTAGTCAAGTTTTATCATCTGCATGCTAGTATCACTACATCTAACTATGTATCCTTGTGCCCCCTGGCATATAGTTGGACCCAGTTGTACTTTTTTGTGCATCGCCAGGCCTTGCTACATGTTGTCGCATCATCCCGGATCAGTTTGTATCCCTCTTGTATCGATGTGTCTGCCACCCTATGAAGAAATGAACTACGATGTGAACCACACCTCCTACACCACAGTGCATCCATGCACACAACTGCACACCTTTTTGCCCCTCTGCATACTAGTGCACATTTTTGCATACCCCTATGCACACATGGATATTATGGTCTAAAACTGAGTCCATAGGAATCATCTTGCTTCCTATTAGGATTTCCATCTCCACTACCACACCTCCATAACCTTGGATGAGTGTACCTCCCCTCCTGATCCTCTCGGAGAGATCTAATAGGCAAACCTCCCTAAGTGCCAATAGCGATGTCACTAAGGTTTTTGTGCTTTGTGACCTTTGTGCACCACATTTGCGTCAAAAATCCTCATCCCCATACAATGCTTTATCTGGTTCCATGCTGATGCCACCTCCTCTGATCATCCCCTGCCAGAGTGTGTTGATCCTCCCACGACCCCATGTATGGCCAACCTTCCCTAACAACTCACTAAATCTTCCCACTCCCTTGTTAACCCATCATGTCACTAGGGTTGTATGAAACTCTGATGGAAATATAAAAGTGTTTATGTGCTTAGTCATTGGATCCATCACAGAGTTGCTACCATCACTGACCCTAATGTGATTTGGTATCCCACTTGAATCCAAATAATATTATGGCCATAGAGCCCCTCTGGTAACCCATGGCCCATGTTGTACTATGGCCATGGATACATCTCGACACCTAACTCGCTCCATTTGTGACCAACTCAATATCTCGCACCATCCAACCCCGTGAGAGGGATCAAATGCAAGAAATTGTATACATGTAACAACTCCACCATGCGAGTGTTGCGCCCTATGTAACTCATGTCACTTTGTCCCACTGTCTTAATCAATGCATAAAATTTGTTTGTGTAACCTTGCCTCCACCTCTCCAATGTGCAAAGTTAACCTAATAGTGTTGCAAGCCCCATCTATATAGGCCTGAAGAGAGCTACTGTCTAGAATTATTGCATCTCTATTGGTTTTATGTGCATCTATTTTCTCCCCGTCGATGGCGAGCCCAAAATATGACTACCCATCCTCCTCCACCATGGGCTCAACCTGAGTCACTAGCTATCCCTCCACAGATAGCTCATCATACATAACATCTTCATCTAGCTCAAGCTTATCAAGGTTCTCTCCATGATGTTGTAGGTGTTTAATGTTTAGAAACTTTTTCATTGCTCTAGGTATCTATATGCCTATTAGCCCCTCATCAATGAATGTCTCTACGAGAGCATGCTCCACTCTCTCTCCCACTACCTCAACCTGAGCTATCAAAGTAATATCCAACAAGGGTGACTTTCATATCACACTGGGTATATATATGTGCTTCTCACAATATTGTGTGCCCTCGGCCTCCTTCTTAACATCCTCCTAAGGCTTGTTGTCAGTGTCCCTATGCCCTAGACCCCATGGTTTGAAGCAAGTTCTCCCCCTGGTCTCATCATCAATTTTCCCCACTCTACATGATGATCCAAACCCTGACCTTTGCTTCTCCTTCAAAGGGAAAAACTCCCCAAACAATAGAGCCCTCCTGATCCTGGGGTCCAATGCCTCATACTCATCAGTCCCATCTGAGAAAGACCTCAACAAATTTTCAAAAATATTTGGCGATCTCTTCCTCTCGGGTTCATCGAGGAAATGAGGCATGGTAGGATGGCTAGTATGGCCATACATATGGGTGTTTTTCTGCTTCAACTAACCTCCCATGAATTATGTGAATGGATTCACCCATATGGAATGCTTAACTCTAGGGTCTTTTCCATAAAGATGAGGATGGATCTAATTTATACCCTTACTTCTACTAAACTAGGCCAACATTTCTTTAATTTCCATTATTTCCTCATCATTCCTGCGGGTCTTGTCCCATATTTCTTGTATACTAATTTTTCCTTGTGGCACGAGAATGTACATAATCCCACCATTCATTGTGCATGCATTCCCAACACCTTCATGATCTTTCTAGCTTCCCCATAGCTAGACAAGATCATAATATGATACCACTATAATATTCTAAATTGTAAATATCAACAAATACCAAGAAATTTACAAGGAACGACAAAAATAAGTGAAGGAAACGGCCACAAATTAAAACACAAGAGATAATAGCAAACTATTATGAGCCATTTTATTAATAAACTAGGAACATGTACATAAAATGAGTTGAAATGAGAACCTGGGGTTGCTATGCAAGTTGAATAAAACCAAAAAATAGAGCTCAAACCCAAGTGAATTGCACACTACCTAGAAATAATCTACCATTTACTGCTGGAAAAACATTTATTTTAGGGATGACAATAACCAAGGATGAGTTGGATGACATGAAGTCCCATCAAGGCTGTCATTGGTGACGTGGCCCAGAACCTCCAAACCGAAGACTTATATTACGGAACAAAAGGATTGATTGGGATGACATCATCCAAGGATGATTTGGCTGACACGAAGTCCCAGGAAGGGTGCCATTGGCTGGGGGTGGTGCCCACCAAAAAATTCAAACTGAAAGATTTCATTTGGCAATGTCAAGAGAAAAGGGGATAATGTTAGCTGTTACAATATCCTAGTGGATACATTATTGGACAAGAGGAGGCCCTACCTACCAGGTATACCCAGTGGTCCCTGCCTGAAAGTAAAAACGGGAGTGGCTGAGAAAGCGTCAGGTAAGACCTTGCGTGATGACATAAGGTAAGTGTGTGGTAGTTCCTGCACCGGTAGAGACTGCTATCTGTTTAAAGTGGGTCACGTGACAGCTGAGTTGGAAGTCTTGCGATTGGTCGGAGTTGGACCCGAGAAAGGTCAGCCCGCTGCTACAAACCCAAAGGAATTAAGGAGGATGCGAGTGAGAAGGTGTCGGGACAGGAAAGCGGGATGATGTGTGCTCGGTTGTTATTCCATTGGCTAGATTTTAGTTGTTTGGGTCTGTCTAGACAGCCTATTGATGGAGAAATGGCCCCACATGACAGGTCATCTTGACGGATTGACCCCGAACGTATCAAGAGGTGCAACAAGAAAAGTGACGGGATGCCAAGGTCGACGTGACGTGCGAGGTTACTACATAAATTAGCAGTCGAATTTGTGTGGGTCAATGGGAAGAAGGTGGTGCATTCCCACCATCCTCATAAGCCCAGATGGGATACCTTGGCGGGTAACAAGGAACACACTTAAGAATCATAGGGAAAATGTAAGCAGGGTGGCATGTCCACTGGGACACAACCGGAGGCATAAGGTTGATATGCTTAAAGGCATTGGGTTGATGTGGAGAGCATAGGTCGTTGCATTCCACAGGGCCCAATAAATGCATATATAATTATATATGCATCTTTCTCTCTCTCTTTATATATATAGGCACACATAGTAAAATCTCTAGTTGTGAGGCTCTTATGATGAGTTGGGAAACCTAAATAAAGTTCATTGGAGAAAAAATATATATAGATGTTTTACCCCACTCCTCTAACAGTGTTTGAGGGGTTGGGTATGTTATAGCTAGCCCTTTTTTCATGAATAATTGAGGCTTACACAACATCCTCTCGAATTATGGTGGTGAAAACAATAAAGTCAACTTCTGAGTGGAATAAATTTCACACATGGACTCTATTTGAGGTAATTCTCGCATCGTTGGAAAGGTCTTTGGTTGTAGCATATTCTAAAATGGTGTTGCACTAAAGCAGCAAAGTTTTACCCCCAAAAAACATCATTTGATGCCTCAAAATGCTCGTGGAAAGTTTCTCAAATTGGGTCTCACTATTAAAAATAGTCCCGTGAACTAATTCCTCCACTTTTTGTACTCTTGAAGCATCAAGACGGATGCAAACAATATAATTATCCAATATGAATCACACATCCTCCACTTTTTCCACTTTTGAAGCATCAAGATTGATGACAAACAATATAATGATCCAATCTGGATCAATGAGCTCCATGTATGTGTTAATTTTTCATCAATTTGTTTTATGTTTCAACTATCACTTTAGCAATATCCAATAGCATACAATTTAACAATTTTACTTCTTCAATTAATCAATGATAGTATAGCAATAGTAGATAGAATAATTAAACAAATGCACAATGAAATACAACTAAGAGACACAAATTTTGTTCAATCCACTATGGGGAAAATCCTTGCAAATCTTCTTCTATTATATTGTCTTCAAATATTCAGCAAATAAAGAGTACATCATCCTATATTCAATATCCAATCCACTATCCAAAATAGAGACAAAAGGGAGAGAACCAAAAAGAGTCAACTCAAGTGAAAAAATTTCCCAGTCAACAGCAACAATATGTACCTTGACAAATCAACTTTTCACAGTCAAAAAAACTCTTCAGCTGCTCGATCTAAGTTAGTCAAATGCAGCCTTGAATGAAGATCAAAGTTAGCTCAAAAACGTCCCTCAAAACCTTAGTCAAACTTGGTCAAATGAGAGAGAAATTTTGCTATTTCAGTCTACAATTTTCTGCGGTCATACCAGAAATTCAATCCCAGTCAAACTATTCAAAATTCCTTGATTTGTGTGTCATCAAATGTGGCTTAGAGAAATCAAAATTTTCCACCAAAAAATGTAGTCAAAGGAGGTAAACTTCCCCCAAGTCAACATTGGTCAACTCCCTGCAACAGTTCTGCAACTCGGCCCAATCATAATCAGCCACCTGTCCTTCACACATTTGAGAGAAACCTTCCACTTCTGATTTGCACGAACCAATAGGAATAAGAGAGAGAAAAATTGTTGTGAGTTGATGAAGTGCCAAATGAGGTTTTCTAGGTCTCTTGTATTTATATGAATCCATGTGGGTGAAAAGATTTATTTTTGGCTTCATGATCCTACATGATGTTGTAGTCGACCTTGATAATTTGCACATGAGTGGGTTTTAATTAAAAAACACACTTGTCCTTGTCTAATTTGAGTGATTTTTAGGTTGACTTTGGTCCTCTCGAAAAGAGGAATTCAATTCAATAATTATCTCCATCAAATGAGCTATCCAAAGTGTAATTTGACCCTAGTTGCATAATTTAACACTCAATCTCAACTAGGAATAATTCCATGTATCAATATATGTTTGTCGATCATCATTCCATCCAATCATCATATACCATCTCTTCTTGTCTCTTCTCATATCATGTTGAACATTCTCGAAACTAAAGAACAAGAAATTTTGTAGGGGAGTTCTATATAACACCCTGTCTCTATCACCATCGGGGAGACTCAGCTACCACTGGAATCATTATCATCATCATCATCGTCGGGGATTCATGGCTACCACCTGGAACCAAAGACAATGGGAAATTCCAAGCTACCCAAGCATAGGGATCACACTTTATCCCAAAGTCCCTGACAATAGGTGAGATCAACGTAAGGATCACATTCTACCCTATTATCCTTGATCATCCATCTTAACCCTGAAGAGTTTGATGGTAGAACACAAACATCCACCAACTTGGGCGAGATCCACCTACTGCAATGGATATGGATCACACTCTATCCCAAGTCCCTCAACCCATTCGCCATATGGGGGAGGTTAGCCCAATGAGTGTGTAGGATGCTAACTGGGGCATACTTTGACTAGGGGAGATCTCAGGTCTCAACATCCTATCAGTCAAAGGTCTCTCATCCCGAGGAGCCCTATAGCTCCATTCCTCACCCTGGGAGCTCAACCAGGGGGGAAGAGCATTTCTCAATGTTCTTCATCAACTAGGACCCCTATTTGAAAGGGTCATCTCAACCAATCCAAGCTTCTCCCTAAACACGAAGAACTTCCCTTTCGACAAAGGCTTGGTGAATATGTTGGCTATTTTTTCATCGGTCGAAATGTGAAGAAGTCTCATGGAAACTCTCTGCACCATGTCTCAGATAAAATGATATATGATATATATATGCTTGTACTTGTTGGAAAAACAAGATTCTCTAACAAAAAAATCTCACTCTTATTGTCACAATAGATAACGAGCATCCCCAGAACCTGCTCAAATAGCTCTCCAAATAGCTTCCTCAGCCAAATTTCTTCACAACTCACAAGGCTAGTTGAAATACACTCGGCCTCAGCATTTCTAAGGGCTATGGATTTCTGCTTTCTACTCATCCATGATATCATGGCAGATCCCAGACTAAAACATCATCTGAAAGTACTCTTCCTATCGACAACATTTCGAGCCCTATCTACATCCGTATATCCATGTAGTCTAACATCTCCAATGGCATATCTCAATACATGCTTGGCAGTGACCCAATGTGCATGGTGAGGCTCAGTCATAAACTGGTTCAAGGTGTTAACTACAAAACATATTTTGGGGTGAGTATTTACAAGAAACATCAGAGCACCAACCAATTGTCTATACTCATAAGGGTTTGCAAGGTCTGGTCCAGCAGCTTCTCCACACAGCTTCTTTAAATTCATCTCCATAAGTGTAGGCAAGGATTAGCACTCAACCATGCCAAATATCTCTATAAGTTTCACATCATATTTTCCTTATGAAAGGAAAATCTTGCTCGCCTTTTTCCATACTTCGAGTCCCATAAAATAGTGCATCAAATGAGAAGGTCTTTCATCTTGAATTCAAAAGCCAACTTCCTCTTACATTATAGAATGAGGGGGTATGCATCTGTCATGAATAATTCATCAACATAAAATGCCAAAATGAGAGGAATACCTTGGATTGTTTTGAAGTACAAGTTTGGATTGGATCATCATTGCTCCTTGTGAATCCCATCTTTATCAAGTAATTGTCGATACAATCATACCAAGCATGGGGGGTTTTCTTCAATCCATAGAGAACTTTCTTCAATCGGCATACGTGGGTATTCCTTTCATAAACTTCAAATCTTGGAGGTTGTTCTATGTACACTTCTTCTTGCAGCAAACCATGCAAGAAAGCGGTATTCACATCCATTTGATGTGCATTCCATCCTTGACTTGTAGCAAGGGCTACTATGGAATGGATGGTTGTATATCGGGACGTAGGAGAAAATATATCATCATAATCTTCTCCCTATTTTTGAGAGAATCTAGGGGCTATGAACCATGCCTTATATTTTTTTATTCCTCCATCAGCCCCATGCTTGATCTTATAGAGCCATTTGGAGGTTACCACAGATCTTCCCTTCGGTCTGGGCACAACATCCCATACATAATTTTTCATAATAGACTCATATTATTATGCCATTGCACCCTTCCAGACTTGTTCCTCCATGACTTCTTCAAAGTTATTTGGTTCAACTTGAATCATATTTCTCATAGCTACAACATTTTCTTGATACCTGCATGGCTTCTTGCTTTCCCTAAAAGTTCCACGAGCGACAACATGTTTCTCGGTATCTTGTAGAGTGTACTTGAGCAAAAGTGGTATTTTCCTCACAGGGGGATCACATGGAGGAGGATCCAAAGGGTCCATAGGCTCAATGGGAACGCGATGTCATCAGATTCAGGCACAGAAGGACCTTCTAGAATATCCATATCATCACTCTTGTCTTCATGAGGAGGAGGCGGAGGTAGGTCCCTTGCTTTTCTAAGGGAAGCATCTTCATCAAATGTTACATCCTTGCTAATTTCAACCTTCCTTTGACCAAAAATATATATTATAAATGCATTATAATTTTCACTGTATCCAACAAATGTACCTTTCCTTCATGTATTTTCTAGCTTGTTTATTTTGTCCTTCGACAAATGGAAGTATACGGGGCAACCAAAAATTCAGAGATTTCCAATATTAGGCTTGACACCTGTGAATACTTCCTCGGGAGCCTTGTTGTCCAAATCTTGATGAGGCAACCTATTTTTAACATATACCCTTGTGTTTGTTGCTTCAGCCCAAAGGAACTTTGACAACTTCTGATCTTGGAGTATGGCTCGGGCAGCTTCTACAATGGACCTATTCTTTCTCTCAGCCACTCCATTTTGCTTGGGAGTGTAGGGTATAATGGTCTCCTTCTTAACTCCTTCCTTCTTGCAAAAGTATATAAATCCATTTGAGCATTAGGGAAATTTTGAGGTCTAAAATGGGCCTCCTAAAGAAATAATAAAATAATAGCTAAATCAATAAAATAATATTTATGAATTTTCAATTCACTTTTTGCACTACAATTCATGTAACCATGGTTAAATTCAATTCAAAAGTTGTACCAAAATAAAATTAATAAAAAAATTGTATTGATGTGACTATAAATAAGAATGAGTGTTTCAAGAAAAATTCATTATCATTGAACAACTAATGCATTTGTACTTTGTACTTAAATAACTTAAAATAAAATATAAATATAAATTCATAAATTCTTAATTATATAGTATGTTTTTAATTAAAATTTATATTATTTAAATTGTATAATAACATGTAATTAATGTACTATATAAAAATAATATAATAAATGTAATATATTATTTTATGTATGAATTTTATTCAAAAAGTGTGAAATGACATTTGTTATGAGTATTTTACTTTGACTTTAAAAGTACTTAGAGCACTACCATGGTTAACCATGAGTTTTTATCCACCATTGAGAATGTCACAAGTAAGTACCTTTAACTCAAGCAATGTCACCTCAACCATTATGGATGATGTCATCCCCTAAAATGTGATTGATTCTCATAAAGTGAATTTTGATTGTACATTTTCCTTAGGAGGCCCATTTTAGACCTCAAAATTCCCCTAATGATGTATTCCCCACCGTTGTCAGACTTGAAGATATTTATTTTCTTCCTTGTATGATTTTCAACCAAAGCCTTGAACTCCTTGAATATTTTGAATGCCTCATCCTTGTGCTTCAAATATTATATACATGTCTTCCTTGAGAAATCGTTGATGAAGGTGATGTAATAAATATGGCCCCCAAGTGATTGCACCGGCATTGGACCACTTATTTCATAATGAATGAGATGAAGGATTTCTTTCGTCTTGTTTTGGCTAGAGGGGAATGGTACCCTTGTCTTCCTTCCACTAGCACACTCAGAGAATACTCCATCATGTTGAGCTTGAACTTCGAAGATCCCAAAGACCAACTTATTTAATTTTGGAAGTGAATCAAAATGCAAATGGTTCAATATTCGATGCCACAACTCACTTTAATGATTTGTATTATGGACCATAGCTAGGAGAGGTCTTCTAGTGACTCTATACAATCCTTCAAACCTAGATACCAATGTGAAGGCATTTCTCATATAGGATTTAGCAGAACAAGAAATTACTTTTCCTTTAACGAATGCAACCCTCGTTCCTTTATCCTCCAAAGGAGATATCAAAACAAAATCCTTCTTCAATCCTAGCACATATAATACATCATGAAGCAAGACAGATTCCCCAGAGTTCAAATGAAATTTGATATAACCAAAGCCCTTTATAGGATGAGTGGTATTCTCACCAAGAATAATGTTCAAATTTGTCTCCCTCTCTACCATATTAGAAAGAACCTCCTTATATCCAAAAAAGTGGTGAGAGGCCCCATTATCAACCAGCTAGCTATCCCAAGAATTCGGAGGAGATGAACTAGATAAAGAAGAAATAAGAATATATTCGGATTGATTAGTAGCATTGCCTTCTACTTGGAGTTCCTTGAACTCTTTGGAGGGCGATAGTTATCTTCATGATCATCTGGGGAGTCTCTTCTTATTTCATTCCTTATTCTATCATATCTTCTTTCATATGACCTTTTTTTCTTGAAGCCACGGTTATTGTTGTAGGACCTTGAAGAGTTTCTTCTTGGAGCATCTCTCTTTTCGGGTAAATCTCGAGCATAGAGACCCTTTCGATGAAAATTTTAGCACTCAACATCTCTATTTCGCCTTCTTGAATCCTTAGAATTTTGGTTGGATTGAGGAGGTATTCTTGATTTAAATGGATTTCCCTTTCTTTTCTTTGCATTCTTTTTATTTCCTTGAGCAACAAAGGCAGTGGTTCTCCTTCATTTGGTCCTTGAATTCTTCCTCTAGATATCATCCTTGATTCTTCTTGAGTGAGCTTTCCAACAAGCTCATCAAATGACAAAAAGGTTTTTTGTTACTTATAGTAGTAATGAATGATTTCAAAATGGGAGGGAGACCTCTAAGAGTTACAATCACCAATTCCATGTCATGTGTGGTTTCCCCAGTTCTTTGCAATTGATCTCTAAGACGAGATATCCTCATAATGTATGATTTCATAGATTATCCTTTGTTCATATTAATGTCTTTGATTTGGTCTTTAAAAGAGATTATTTCATTCAAATTGTTGACTTCATACATGCCATCTATCTTATCATACAAGTCCTTAGAAATTCTCAAATTTCCAACATACGCAAGTAAATTATCTTGTAAACAATCAGCTATAATTTTCTTTGCTTTTAACTCACATTTCTTGTGCTTGTTTTTTATAGAAGCGGAAGAATTTTCTAGAGGCTCAAATACTCTTCCTTGAATGAAGTTAAAAACATCATTGTTGTTAGCTATGATCTCCAACTTGACTTTCCATGCAGAAAATTTAGATGAGTCACCCAAATTCTCATGCTCCTTGAAGAAAGAAAAAGATATTTTTATCAAAATATTTTCCTTTTTTCAATTAGCTACTAGAAAATGGATGCTCTTACTTTATGTATCTTGGGATTGTCTTCACCGCAACTCTAATATCATGTTAATATTTCATCAATTTGTCCTATGTTGCAACTATCACTTCAACAATATCCAATAGCATCCAATTTAACAATTTTACTTCTTCAATTATCCAATGACAGTAGATAAATAATAGATAGAACAATTAAACAAATGCACATTGAAAGACAACCAAGAGACAAGAGACACAAATTTTGGTCAATGACCATTGAAAAACCTATTATGGGGAAAACCCTTGCAAATATTCTTCTATTAGATTGCCTTCAAATGTTTAGCAGAGAAAGATTACATCATCGAATACCATATTTCAATATACAATATCCAATCCACTATCCAAAACAGAGACAAAAGAGAGAGAGTCAACTCAAGTGAAAATATGTCACAGTCAACAATAGCAGTATTTTCCCTAACCAGTCAACTTTCCACAGTAAAAACAACTCTTCAGCGGCTCGGTCTAAGGAGTCAAATGTGACCTTGAATGAAGGTCAAAGGAGAGAAATTTCATTGTTACCATCTGCATTTTTTGCAGTCAGACCAAAAATTCAATCCCAGTCAAACTGCTCAGAATTCCTCGATTTATGTGTCCTCCAATGCGGCCTAGAGAAATCAAACTTTTCCACCCAAAAATGCAATCAAAGGAGGTCAAATTCACCCAAGTCAACATTGGTCAACACCCTACAACAATTCTGCAACTCTACCCAATCATAATCAGCCACTTCTCCTTCACACGTGTGAGAGAAACCTTCCACTTCTGAGTGGTAAGAACCAATAGGAAGAGGAGAGAGAATATGTGTTGTGAGTTAATGAAGTGCCAAATGAGGTTTGAGGTCTCTTGTATTTATATGAATCCATGTGGGTCAAAAGATATGTCTTTTGGGCTTCATGAGCTTACATGATGTTGTAGTCGACCTAAATAATTTGCACATGAGTGGGTTTTAATTCAAAAGCGCACTTCTCCTTGTCTTATTTGAGTGATATTTAGGTTGATTTTGGTCCTCTCGAAAAGCGGAATTTAATTCAATAATTATCTCCATCAAAAGTGTTGTCCAAAGTGGAATTTGACCCTAGTTTAATACTTTAATAGTATGCACTATAGGAGCACAAACTTCGAATACAATTGTGTCAAATCAGGTCAAGGTAAAGTAATAGAAAATTGTAAGAGATCAATAATGAAGAGAATACTTCAATTTCCCATCAAGAATGCCTTTGAATCTCTATATTTTGAATGATTTCACAAAGAGCACAATCCCACACCTTTCGTTGTGTTGCTCTGAATGGGAGGTGAGCGCTGGGAATGACAAAACAATCAAAATGAGGCACAATCATGCATAGCATCGATGAAAACCAGCCGAGTTTCTAACAAGGATCACCCAAGTTGAGGAAAGCCACAAAACTCATGGCTCACAAACCCTCATGGCTATAATACCACTTTTACACACACAAAAATGGAGGACAAATTTAAATAAACATATGATGCATTTCAACCATATGATACACATATAAATATATCATTCAATTCGTCTTCCAAGGTCTACTAGACTCCATTGATGCTTCATATTCACATGTGACTTTTCATCTTCTTGCTCAAGTGAATAACACAATTTATCAGTCACTAGGGATTAGGTTTTAGACAAAGAAGATTGGGTTTGTTATTGTTTTGGCCATTGTGAGTTGGAGTTTGTCTCTACATGAATGGTTTTATTCTAATTTTTATAAGGTTGTCAAGTGTTAGATATAGTTAGATATGAGAGACCCTCTCCAATTAGTTCGCTCTTGTTTTTGTGTGGTCGAGATATTCTCTCAATAATTTTTGGTGTAGCAAGAGAGTGTGTCTATCATAAGGCAAAGATTGATGTATTTATATGTGTAGTAGCATACAATTACATTGGTTAAAGAGAAAATTTGGCACAATATTTTTATTTGCGCAAACCATGTCTGCTCTCACATTTCTCTACATGGTATGAGAGCTAGTATAGGCCTAACTCTCTCATGATAGGGGTTCATAATCATGAAATTTTCATATATTTAATCCTTTGTAAATATAGGATTAGTGTAGGTAAGAGTAGATTGTTTATTGAATGATTGCTATGTTGTGTCCTTAACATTGTGTGAGCCATTGTTTATCAATGGTGTTCATGGATATGTGATTTTCCCATCATTTTGATGTAATACATTGTTTGGTGTTGTCTCACCATTGAAGCATGAGTGGTTTGCCGAATGGAAGGATATATAATAGATATGCTCATGTAAAGAGATGCCAATTTTTTGGTCTACATGTAATTTGTGTTAAACACAGCTATGTCAAACACACATATGAAAGATAAGCTTGAGATACTTTACTATCAACCATATATGTGCATTTATATTACATTGATGTGACTCTTGGATTCCAAATTCCAAGGTCACTTGGACTCCTCTTTGATTGTTCGCCTTCCACACCTACCCATAGAGGATTAGGTGTCCAACATTCCCCCCCTTAATCTGAAGGGGTGTGTGTGAGTCCAAGAAGAGAGTTGTAATACAAATCTGCAAAGTATGTATGGCAGCACTTAGGTTGAATGAGCTCTATAAAATGTTGGTATAAAGAGGTGGTTTAAGGATGACCACCAACACTGGAATGCTTAGTTCAGTTCCCAGAACTCTTCCAAATCTGGAAAGACGTTGAGGTCTTCTGCTAGAGGAAGTGCTCCTCATATTTTGAAGAGGGAGACCTTCAACCTAGAAGAAGGGAGGTCTACAATCTGTGATGGTTTAAGGATGACCACCAACTCTGGAATGCTTGGTGCGTTTCCTGGAACTCTTCCAAAACTCTCAAGAAGCTGAAGTCTTCTGCTAGAGGAAGTGTCTTGAATTATTTGAAGAGGGAGAAGCTTAACCTCGCATAGATGGTTTAAGGTTGTCCACCAACCAAAGGAATTCTCATGGACATATGTGTCTCTGGCTACAACTTTGAATCTAGAATGAAATATTGTGGCTCAGGCTCGCTTGATGTGTTGTGTCTCTAGCTACAACTCTGAATCTGGAATGACAGGTTATGGCTCAGGCTCGCTTGATGTGGCTTCGAAGCTTGTAGATGACCACCATTTTCCCCCCCTGTCAGGTACAAGGTGAGATGATGGTGAAAACTCAACTGCAATATTGTTCAATACTCTAGAACAAGTTCTGACATATGACTTAAACATCTTCTTGGTTGTTGATTCCCATTGCCAAGAAGCAATCCATCCAAGATGAATCTTTGTTCTTGCAGGAGACTTGTTTCTGAAGAATTTGCGTGAAGAATGGGCGTGCTGAACACAGTGCTTGCATGGGTGAAGATCGAAACAGTGATATTTCATGTGGCCAACTCGATCACAGTGTTGTCATTTTATAATCTATTGTTGCTACTGTGGAAGAGGAGCAGAATCCAGAACAGCTGAATGTGAATTTCTATGAAGAAATCTGGCACTCTAAAATTTGATGGGCTTGGAGTAGTCCGGAATATGAAAGGACACATCCTTGTCATATCCAAGACTAGTTATGTGCTTGTTATGGACAAGCTCTTCCCAAGGTCTGATGATGATCTTGGGAATTGCAGGCTGTATTTTTTCTTCTGCATTCAAATCTGCTCTTGAACTAGGCACCGAATCTGAATTAATATCAACTTTATATTCTTGTTGTTGATGGGAGACTATCTCAATGTTCTGAACAAAGACAAGTTCAGAATGATGAAGACATTTCTGTAACTCCTCTTGTTGTAGCTGAGATTCAAGCCTCAAAAACTATATCTTGTCTTGTGCATTTTTGCAGACATATTTGAATTTCTGAGAGAGTTTCCTTGCAAATTTGGACTGTTTCATTAGTACCACAAAGTATAAGAGTATTCAATAACTCTAATAATGTCTCTATTGGTCTCATTTAAAAACTCAAAGTTTCTTGTAACTTTAACTTTGAATAATTTATTCTAACTTTACAAATGAAAAGAGTGATGATCACAAAACAAATACAAATTAGAGATCTTGATAATACAATAAGAAGAAAAAGATCTAGACAATGTAGAACCTTGCACATATGCCCTGTCACGTACTTGATAAGTGACTTGCAAGGAATTTGTTGTCGACTTTGTTGTCCACTGACACCTATACTTATGCAAATTGTTATCACCAAATTGAGTTCCTGTTGGGCTGCTTCAATGGTCAACTTGGAGTAACTATTTCAAACCAAATTGTAACTGGAAATTAGCCTTTCTAGTCTGAGAGGTCTCTCTCAAAAGGATAAATGATATTCAATGAATAACTTGAAAGCAGATGGCTAACTCTGAATTGGATTGAATGTTGTTGTTTTAGTGTAGGTGAAAGATGTAAAGGGTTTACTACCATTGGGCTTATGGAGTCAATATGAAAACTAAGTCACAAGTCAACTTATCTCATGGAAGTTGAGGTAATTGTATTCTTATTAAACCACACATGAAGAACAAAATAGCAAGCTATATGCAGACATGAAGTTGGAGCATGTCACCATGAATTCCAAGTGATTATACATAAGAAAACTAATAAAACATGACAGAACAACAGACTAGGTGTATAAAGGAAGTAGGAGCATGTAATCATGAATTCCAAGTGATTATACAACTAGAACACTGGAGAGAAAGTAAAAGACTGATATAAGAAACATACATAAGAATACATATAAGAATCTCAAGTCTGAAATAGGTTGTTGCAAATGTTTATTACTGATAGACAAATATTACAAGAGTAGTGATTACATAACATCTTCCCCCTGGTCTCATTCGATATCCTAGCTATAAATAGACCTTTATTGAATACATATGATCTGTTCACCTGGCTAGACCATCGAACTATGACCTTGACACCTATCATAAATGTAAAACACTTTCCTGGAATCGAAAAAGACAACTAGTCTCTAAAAGACTTATACTTCTAATAGGACTTTGTTTTCGCTGAGAAATGTGCGGGCAGATCTGTTGTTGAGTGGAGTGTTGAACGCTTTTGGCAGCCCGACTCAACCTTTATGTTGTTTTATTATCTGAAATCTTCTTGGTGTGTTAAAACCCTTTTATAAACAAAATAGCATGAAAAACCCAAAATACCGGACTTGAAAACCTTTAAACTTTAATTCTGAAGAGCATCACATTCACGCACTTCGCAACCTTTACAGTTCAATTTATAAAGAATACAAACTACAATGTGATGCGAAGGGGAAGTGACGTGGAAGGTAGGTGACGTGGAGGGTAAGTGGGACTCAACCACAACGTATATCGCGACTCTCAGCCTTTAGTTATAAGCGCGGAGGATATAAAGTTTAAAAATTGCGACGTGCGACGCGTGGGGGAGGGGATGAGGGACGTGGCATGGAAGAAGTGGGACTAGACCACAGCGTAGATTGCAGCTTTTATCTTTTAGTTCTAAGTTGTGGGATTTAACTTTTATAATTTTCGATGTGCGAGGAAGAGGCACCCATTGGCATATGGTGGAGTTTTATGAATCGACGGAAGGTTTAAAACGGTAACTGTTATGGAATTTATGTGATATCATGATATATCAAAGTATTGCAACGGATGTAAAGCGGGGGCGGAACTGCTGAGGTGGGGCCTGACCTACCACATCGCAATTAAAATAACTATGTTTCAGGCGCTCACAAAAGTAAAGCCAATGTGATGTGATGCGGTAAATGAAATGATCGGGGAATGAAAAGAAATGAAACTGTAAAGGTGGAAGGGTAAAGAGAAAAGGTGGAAAAAGGGTAAGTTAAATGATTTTCAATGAAAATGAAGTGGAAGGGAAGCGTGGCGGAGAATGGGTCCCACCTCATATCGCATCGACAATTTTTAAGTTTGGCATTGGATTGTTGTAACAAAACTTTTGTGATGGCCAAATGCGATGAGGCACAAGGGGTCCCACCAATGGTTTGAGCGGCTCTTGTTATATATATGATATGTATTATATATAACGGTAAGTTATATATAACACGGCTATTCGATGGGTCGCAGAGCTTATAACATAAAGTCCAAGACTTTATAATAAATGGGTTTATAAATTAATAAGCCCCGAAAAGTTATATACGTGGTTTTTGGGCTTAGGATAAACATGATTTTGAAATTTTTGAGTGTGATAACAGTGGCTCCACTAGGGATGATGTACCCCTGTGATACAGTAAATAAGTCGTAGTTTCCAATGCCATCCTTCTTGAAAATAAAACTTCTAAATTCAGCAGGCTTTCTTCAAACGCTTATGGCCTTCTCCTCAGGCTCAAGCTTGATGATAACTGCTGAAAAACCAAATCTGTACATGCTGAAAATATGCTTAGACTACTTGAGCTTATTCACACACTCCTACCTACTCTAACAACTGCAATCTTCATGTTTGATTCAAGCGACATGAAACCTCCAATAAAGCCAGTCAATGAGCCGATTTGATATTTGAACCCCTTGCTTACACTTGAACCAAAAGTAAATTTAATTCTAAAATGATAAAGGTAAGAGAAAATGGGTCTGTTTTTCATAGTGAAAAAATATTTGAAAATTTGGACTATAGAACTCTTCCATGTAATCAGTTATGGGATCATAGAAGACATAATTTATTGATATCCCTTTTAAGCTCTCAATGACAAATTGATCCTGGATATCCTTTTCATTTTCTTCATCAAGGTTGAACCTTGATTCCAACTCTACAATATCAAGCTCATAACCACATTCCTCCTTTATCTGTAAGTCAAGTGGTATAACAATTTCCTCCTTTTTTAGATGAGGAAGACTTTCTATAAACTGTTTAGGATCTTGGAAATCACATAACCCAATTTGTCAATCCAATAGTTCAATTTCATTCTCTAATTTTTCAACAACTAAACCAAGAAAACAAATTTTATTTTCAGGTGTGAGTCGACTGGATTTCAAACAACGGAATACTATTGTTGAAAAAATTTCATCTATCTGAAATTCTTCTAACTCATCCCTTACACTTTGTAACATTCCATCATATAAAGGGTTTTCCACATACCCTTTCATCTTGGATCACCATGAACATTATAAAATCTGGATTCTTCCCAGTGAAGTCGCTCTAAAATTTAAAGCTTGGGATTTTGAACAATGGAGTCGCCAGGTGAATGGTACAACCTTCATGTGTTTGGCTTCTGTTCACCATCAGAAGTCAAATCTGAACCTTGTCGTTCTACCTGGAGAAAATTTTCACCATCGTGTCCCTGACAACGGCACCAAAATGTTATCACCAAATTGAGTTCCTGTTGGGTTGCTTCAATGGTCAACTTGGAGTAACTAATTCAAACCAACTTGTAACTGGAAATTAGCCTTTCCAGTCTAAGAGGTCTCTCTCAAAAGGATAAATGATATTCAATGAATAACTTGAAAGCATATGGCTAACTCTGAATTGGATTGAATTTTGTTGTTTTAGTGTAGGTGAAAGATGTAAAGGGTTTACTACCATTGGGCTTATGGAGTCAATATGAAAACTAAGTCACAAGTCAACTTATCTCATGGAAGTTGAGGCAATTGTATTCTTATTAAACCACACATGAAAAAAACAACAAGTTATATGCATACAGGAAGTTGGAGCATATCACCATGAATTCCAAGTGATTATACATAAGAAAACTAATAAAAAATGACAGAACATCAGACTAAGTGTATAAAGGAAGTTGGAGCATGTAATCATGAATTCCAAGTGATTATACAACTAGAACACTGGAGAGAAAATAAAAGACTGATATAAGAAACACACATAAGAATACATATAAGAATCTCAAGTCTGAAATAGGTTGTTGCACCTGTATATTACTGATAGACAAATATTACAAGGGTAGTGCTTATATAACATCTTCCCCCTGGTCTCATTCGATCTCCTAGCTATAAATAGACCTTTATTGAATACATATGATCTGCCTAACTGGCTAGATCATCGAACTATGACCTTGACACCTATCATAACTGTAAACCACTTTCTTGGAATCAAAAAAGACAGCTAATCTCTAAAAGACTTATACTTATAATAGGACTGTTTTTTAGATGCAAAACTCGAAATCTCCACAGTCTTCATTTTTTAGTCTACGTTTCGAGTCTAAATCAAGACTCATCTTCAGGACAAACCTGTTACGAAGAGAATAGATTAGCGTGAATAAATAGAGGAAAAAGATGATGGGTAAAAGAGTCGACCAGTTCCTAAAAAAAAAATTATAATAAAGGTTATTTATTAGATTAATTAGTTATTTGCTTTTGTTGTTTTTTATCCACTTTTATTTCTATTTTAATGAAATTTTAAATGTTGTAATGTTATTTATTATTTTATTTTTTATTATTTTTATTATGTTATATAGCCCTATGCTAATGTTATTACTAATAATGATATTTGTTATTAGTAATATTTATAAATCTAAGCAACTACTCTGTTTTATTTATTAAAAATACTAACTAAAGGAGTTCATAATTACATCAAAAGTAGTTAGGTGCTCAAATGGCACTATCCACCATCAAAGAATAAATGCACTCAATGAACTACGAAACAGTCATCCTATTTTCATGTGTTGCGTTGTTGCTAATGTGTTGATGGAGTGGGGCAGTTTAAGACGTGGACCTCAATTCGATGATATGCTGACAGACGAGTTGACAATTGTGTGGGAAAATATGTTGTTGAATCGAGTGTTGAACGCTTTTGGCTGCCCAACTCAACCTTTATGTTGTTTTATTACCCAAAATATTCTTGTTGTGTTAAAACCTTTTTATAAAAAAAATAGCGTGAAAAACCCAAAATACCGAACTTGAAAACCTTTAAACTTTAATTTTGAAGAGCATCGCATCCATGCACTTCGCAACCTTTACATTTTAGTTTATAAAGAATAGAACCTTCAATGTGAAGTGAAGGGGAAGTGACGTGGAAGGTAGGTGATGTGGAGGGTAAGTGGGACTCGGCCGCAGCGCATATCGCAACTCTCAGCCTTTAGTTATAAGCGTGAAGGATATAAAGTTTAAACATTTTGAAGTGCGACGCACGGGGGAGGGGATGAGTGACGTGGCATGGAAGAAGTGGGACCGGACCATAGCGCAGATCACAGCTTTTAGCTTTTAGTTATAAGCTGTGGGGTTTAAGTTTTATAATTTGCGATGTGTGGGGAAGAGGCACCCATTGGCATATGGCATAGTTTTATGAATCGGCAGAAGGTTTAAAGCGGTATGTGTTATGGAATTTATGTGATATCATGATATATCAAAGTATTTCAATGGTTTTAAAGCGGGGGTGGAAATGCTGAGGTGGGGCCTGACTTACTGCATCGCAATTAAAATAACTATGTTGTGTGCGCTCACAAAAGTAAATCCAATGCGATGCGATGCTGTAAATGAAATGATCGGTGAATGAAAAGCAATGAAACTTTAAAGGTCACGTGGAAGGGTAAAGTGAAAAGGCGGAAAAAGGGTAACTTAAATGATTTTCAATGAAAATGAAATGGAAGGGAAGCGTGGCGGACAATGGGTCCCACCTCATATCGCATCGGCGATTTTTAAGTTTGGCATTGGATTGTTGTAACAAAACTTTTGCGATGGCAAAATGAGATGAGGCACAAGGGCTCCCACCAATTATTTGAGTGGCCCTTGTTATATATATGATATGTATTATATATAATGGTAAGTTATATATAACACGGCTATTTGATAGGTGGCGGAGCTTATAACATAAAGTCTGAGACTTTATAATAAATGGGTTTATAAAGTAATAAGCCCTGGAAATTTATATAACACAAACTTGATTTTTGACTTAAGATAAACATGATTTTGAAAATTTTGAGTGTGATAACACAAACATTGGCGGTGACCTTTATTATGGCACCATTAATAAATATTAAATGCATTGTCGTCCTATAGAAATATTTGAAATAAAACTTCAGCAACAAAGAATCACTGATATAGAGGCAATTTTTGGATTTTCAATGCTCAATTATCATACATATAACTATCCCCACCATTGCAGGTATCTCTCCCAACGCCTACCTACAAATCACTTCTTACCTTGCCTCGAACCCTTTAACACTATTGAAGCTAATATAGCCACTTTTCTGAGCAGATATTTGCATTAAAATATGTTTTTATTAGGATAAAATACTGTAATAATTTCACAAGTTACCCAAATAAAATATTGCTTTTCAAGGAGGATATACAATGGTGTTACGATGCTTCCATTGCACCAGGTGCATGATCGATGCCTTTAATTGACTCAACGATGGCTCAATGCCACAATGAGAGCAGGCCGCAAGAGATGATAATTGTTGCTCTTAAGATGTTGTCGCATTACAATACTAGGTCGGGTTGATCCGTTTCAAATTGAAAAAGCTTCTGATATGCGGTTCTAGCTTTATTCAACCTGTCATTGAACTGGGTCCAGGAAAATGGGAGCATAGCATCATAGACGCTCTTGGTGATTTGTTCGGTGGGTTCAAAGGGGAATACTTTATCTCCTCCAACGTGAGCACAGAGCGCGATGGCGTAGGGAGGTGGAGCCGTCATTTTGGAGATGAAGCGGTGGAGGAGGTTGCGGGAAGTGGAAGGGATGGGAGGTGCGAGCAGGAGGTTTCAGTTGAAGTCCATGCCACATTGTATTGAGGAGGAGCAAATGGGAGATGGAGAGGGAGATGGGAGGAGTGGTGGGGTAGTATGGCAGTTTGGTGGTTCGAGGCCTGTGGTATGCATTTTGGAGGTGAAGGCCTGTTGGTAGAGTGCAAGGCTCTTCACCTTGTGTTTGTGGGTGTAACGTATGACACTGAGATTGATATCACTGTGCGGGAGCAAGGAGTGGTATATGAAGGAATAGGCATCTAACCGAGAGTCGTATAACTATGCGAGAGCAATGGTATTGATCAAGAGTCATATTAATGTGTGGGAGAAGAGGTATGGTAACCAGGAGTGATGTCGCAATACTAGTCAGGATGTATGGGTGTGGAAGGATTGATGATATGGGATAATACATTGGTATGGGACAAGTGGAATACACCTTTTCAATCTCACCGGGGTGTATGTATTATATATAGAGGGCGATGTCGCAACACAATAAGCAGTGGGAGGTCCGACTGTCAGTATGGTGGTATAAAGTTGTAACAATACATAGAGATGTAACAACACAATACAGTCTGGCCAAAATATAGTCACGCCATCACAATTACACCAATATCATGAACGAGTAAGTCAAGACAATAGATACAATGCAAAACTTAAAGCAATGTAGAAAACACATATCCATATAATTCAAATATAAACTTAATGGAATTTAATGCACAAGCTTCAACGTATTTACCAGCAATCGACTAGGATAGAAATGAACCAACGCAGAGAGAATTCACCCAAGGGAAATCACATGCAAAGCCATTCAGTGCAATGTTTCATAAACTATTTAATAAGGCACCAACAGATTAGCGCTTAACGCAAAGAATGGAGTTACAACAAATATGAATCTAGAAGTGACCATGGTGCCAATGAGAAGCCGAGGAGTCGGGAGGTGGAGGTCATTGTGTTGAGAGCGCATAACATTTTGAGGACTGATATTTAACGCATAGAGACGTTCATCTTCTGAGGATTTCAAACATCACACAATTCAACCAATCAACACACACATATACCAAACTCCAATACCTGCGATGTTGTGGGTGTTGTATGCAGCGATTGCAGTGGTGCACAATGTTTGCAAGTTTGAATGGTAGAGGAGTGGTAGATAGAATGACAGGCTAGTGCACAAAGACTAGCCAAAATTTAGTTGATTGGGGCAGGGCCAACAATTGCCCGCTCTGATACCATGTTAAACACAGTGATGTCAAACAAACATATGAAATATAAGCATGAGATACTTTACTATTAACCATAGATGTGCATTTATATTACATTGATGTGACTCTTGGATTCCACATTCCAAGGTCACTTGGACTCCTCTTTGATTGTTCGCCTTCCACACCTACCCATAGAGGATTAGGTGTCCAACAATTTGCATGGTGTTTGCATGTAGCTCATGGTAACCTTATGAGAATCAATCAACACAAGGTCATGGGATAATTTGTTTCATAAGGTCCTCGGTGAAATTAAACAAACCCGAGAGTTCTCTAGATTTTTCAACATCCTTGGTCAATTCCAGGCCTTAACTACCAAAATATATGAAGGGGTAGTGATGCTTAGATGCTCTAGGTGATCAATATGTTTCGTTGTTGATGATTGGTTGTTGTGCAAGCAACTCAAAGCATGATCTATTACCTGTGCTCTTGTGGTGTGAAAATATAGAGTTATGGTGCAGGGGAAAGCTACAATAAAAGGGAGAAACTCATTAAATTTGTCAACTTGATCAAAGTTTTACAAATGAGGTTCCTCTGGTCCCTATACCCACAACCTTGGTTGCAATGTAGATTTGTATTTTTTGTGAAACTGACATTCTATGATAATGATATTATGGACTCGAGTGCATCACCGGAAATTGGTTTAGATGTACCATTCAAATGTGATATTTGCATGTATAGCTACTACAAGAGGATTTCTTTTTTACTATGAGCCTTAAATTGGTGTGCATCCCTACACAAATGTATACACAAATATAGGTGAGTTGTCGTAATCATATGAGTGATGTTTCATTAAAGCATAAAATTATGAGCAGGCTACTGTTTGGCCATTTGGCATTGAAGAATGAGTGTTAGAGCTTGCTTGTGAAATTCAGTGTTCACTACAGGAGATGTATCCTAACTATTAAGAGGTGAGTAGGTGTCCACTTGTTGCTAGGAGGAACAAACACTATTAGAGGCGCATGGGTGAAGGATTATTTCAAAGGATATGGGTGGGATGTCAACGGAAAAAGTTTGAAGGTATACACTAAGGTGAAATGGAGAAAAAAAATTACATGGTGTCACTGCAAGTGATTTGTCCTAACTATTAAGTGGTGAGTAGGAATCTACTTGTTTCTGTGAAAATTCCAAGATTGGAATCCCTACTGCAACAATCTGATGTTATTTCTTCTACTTGTTAATTCTGAATCAAGTTATTTACTGTGTTACACAGTAAACATCAAAATAAATACTACTGCAATGTTCACAACATAAAAAAAAATACTACATAAACAAGTATTGAGCAGGAAATAAATAAACACACACATATACACTGTTTTTTTTTTCGACAATGTCCCCGTATAAATCCAATGCGGGAAAAATAATGTAGCAACTAAGGGTTTTAATTAGTATGCAGTAGTTTCTGAATACAAATCTTTGGATGCCAAAACTAGTAATCTGATACAGAGAATAAACTGTCAAAAAGATAGTGAGAAATTATCTCACACTGTCACTGGCGATCTGGCATTGTTCCAGCCTCGGAATGGCTAACCCCACGTTGTCTTTGCACAGTCTCTGCATCACAACCTCTAGGGACTATGTCACTCCTCTGGCTGATCAATCTTCCAATTGGAAACTCAGATCTTTGGCCCTCCGGTGTCACACATCGGCTCCCGGCACTAGATCTGGACTACTCCTCAAAAAATTTGTGAATCTCCTCAGAGGCTTTGCACTGCCTCGGCTCTGTGTTGCCCAACATGGCACTGCACAACCTCTTCTGGATCTCTCTCTACCTCCTATGAAATGTATTCAATGGATCAGGAATCCTTCCTCCGGTTAACTATTCCTGCCCCTCACTGCAAGAAATCATGTCGATTTTCCTCCGGCAATGTTTGTGCCGCTCTCTTGAGAATTCAATATCTTGATCTCTCACTCGATGTGTCTTCCAAATTCCCATCAAGCTCCTTCTTATAATCTCTTGTTTACATATCAATGGCCAAGATTAAAACATAATCAAAAGCTAATATTAACTGGGAGTTGATCTGTGACTTTATCTAGAAGATTCACACCTGGTCTAATTAATGACAATTCCTAAGTTTAGACTTGGGAATACATTAAAAATGATTAATTATTTTAATTAAATCCTTTCAGGGTGGAATTTCCCAAAAATGTTTTTTGGATATTGTGGAATGCATGTATCTTAACCTCTCTGCAAAATCTTGAGGCTAGAGCACATCCATTGCTACAAAAATAAACAGTTTCTTGGAGGAATGAGCACTCTTATAGAGTTGTGGTGCATGGCAACTGCATAGGAAGCAACTCATTAAATTTGTCAACTTATCAAAGTTTGAAGGTATACACTAAGGTGAAGTGAAAATAATTCCACGTTCATAGAAATGAAAAAACATCCAAATACTTTAATGTTGTCATCTTGCTTGTCATGGCCATGTGGGCCTAGTATCTTCTTTGTAAATAGAGGAATATGAGTTCATGGTATTTCTTAGTTTAGGCCTATGGAAAGTAACCAATGACGTTATTTTCTAGGTTGAACGATCAATATTACCTAGCACTTTAAGTTCAAAATGGAAGTTCAATGTTTTCATGTTTATGGTAAGAGGTCCATAGAAGCTACCAAGAAAAATGTTATGATGAAGTGAAATGTGTCCTTGAAACTTATTAGGGTTTGTTAAAAAAACATATTGAGAATAGTCACTCTAACAATTGTTTGGTGAAACATGGAGGCTCCAAGAAGAATATTGGACAAGGATGTTGAATATTGAACCAAGATGCCAAAGATGCAAACAAATTCCCAATATATGCATGTACCAAGAAAACATACAAGCGGAAGCATTTGATCATATGTTTCATCATATTTTGTTGATTTTTGTAAGCCTTGTGTGACAACATAATTGTAATATAGAAATCATTCATGAGTTTGGTTAGTAACTTTTTGTTGTGGCTAGAAGGGAAATTTAGATACGTATTATGTTCCCATTAATTGCTCCTTGATAAAAGATTGTTTTATGAATGTTGCACTATAAGCCTTCAATGGTTGGTGCATAAAGAGTAAGATTGACTAGGATACACCATTTGTTCAATATTTACAGTCAAGTTGATGTTAATCCCTAGAATACAATAAGTTCCCAATTAAATTGTGTGTTACGAGTGCTCTGCGGAAAGTACGATTGCTTCCCAACTAATATGATTGTTTGAGATTATAATTCTACAAGTGATTAGAGGAGCATGGACACTTTGGTTTAGAGATGGAAGCAAATTTCCATAGTGAATAGCCATTGGTTGGTTATTGCGGCATTAAAGATACAATGAAGTTGTGTTGTTGTCGCTATAGAAGCCAAGTGATGATGGAAAACTTAATTCTAAGTTGGAATGGTAAAGTTGCAATAGGAAGGATATGTTGAAATGTGTAACTAGGTTCAATCTTTATAATGACATATGTAATCATGATTTTATGTAATTGATGTAAAGAAGAAAAATAAAATTATTCTTGGTATGTTGAGGCATGGGTTTCATGCTCAAGGAATTTTATTTTAGGTCAAGCTCCCATTGATAGCTTCTAGGGCTTGACATTTGGTCTACAAGTCAAATGACTCATTGTCATGTATTGAAGACCCATTTGGGCATATCCCATATTGTAAAAGAAAATTTATTTGATTCAAATAGAGTCAAAAGAACCTCCAAGGCCTTGTCAAAGAAGCAAGAAACAATTCGGCCTGGAGATAGCTACAAGTCGGCCTAATAAATGGGACAGAATGCCTATATAAAGGAGACCTAGCCCTATCTCAAGGAGACTATCAATCAAGCAAGAAAGAGTTCGATCAAGGAAGAAAAAAGAAAGTTTAAATTCAAGTGAAGATAAGGAGAAATAGAAGGAAGAAGATCGAAGCACTTGTGGGTCTGTTTTCTGTGTTATTCTCTTCCACACGTGTAAGGAAATTAGGGCTTGAACATACAAGTGCAAAAAGATCACAAATTATAGTCAAAGTTTGGGCTCCATATAACATGATCTAAAGGCCAAATTGATGAAGAGAAGGGAGACCATCAAGTGAAGGGAGTAAGAGATAATTCTAACCATAATCCACTCACACGTGCAAGAATTGCAGTGGTTGTAGACAGGTAGAGAATTGAAAACTTAGAGGGTCGAAGTTGTAGTCATCATTGCAGTTCTGAAGACTTAAAGGACAATTTTGACTTGGGTTGACATTGTGAGAAGAAACTTCTTCAAGAAAGAAATTGGACTTGGTCTTGGAGGTGTCTTTGACTAAAAGTCTTTGTCAAGAGTCCAGGTCTTGGAATTCACCAATCGAATATTTTGTAAGAAGAATATTTCTCGTGGGTTTTCCTCTCAATTTAGAGAGGTTTTGGCCCTGGTTGATCGCCTATATCTTTTTTCCTTTGTCTTATTGTTCTTTATGGTTTGGTAGTTGTTTGATGAAGAGAATAATAATAATAATAATAATAAAATGAAAGAAGAAGCTAAACAAGAAAAGTAAAAATACGCCACAAACAATTATCAAAGAAGAGAAATCACCTACACTTGTTGCCCCCAAATTTCTCAACATGGTATCAGAGCAAAGATAACAAGACAAGGAAAGGAAAGGCAACTTAGTAAAGAATACTCAAGGATTGAAGCACTAAAAGAAGAATCAAATAAAGGACAAGACTTCAAGGAGAACATCGAATCCTCAAGAAGAACTACTCAAGGGTCGAGTTCAAAGACATCACCAAGCAAACTTGATCAAATTACGAGCTCAATTCCTTTACTAGATCCATTATAGAGGCGGCGAAGAAGTCTAACCATCAAGATATTTTGAAAGATGAATTAACTACAAGGTGGAACAAAAGTTTGGGCTATATTCCATAAAGGCATGCATACATATAGGTATGTTCACCTAGGAGGATGAAGACCTAATCCTTCCGCCATAAAAAGGTCAAAATCTGTTGACAAAGAAAATGAGCTTATGGGCATCATAGAAGGACTATTTTCATCATTTCGAGAAGTCAAATCTACCGTAGAAACTACAAAACCGAGACTATGAAGTAAGTACAATTGTTTTCCTCATTCAAGAGTTGAAGCATCCTAGCGAAAAGTGATAAAGGAAATTCTAAAAGGAAGCACAGTCAGAATTCATTCATAAAGATCGGATCCTCTTCTGGGCATACATAAGATCCCTCCAGCTCTAATAGCATAAATCCTATCTCCAAGATATGTATGTTAACACTGAAAATTCGTACAGGCAAAAGACATTAAAAATGTCAAGCAGAAGGTACAGACAAAGATTTTCAAGAAAGGAATACATTAGGAAAGGCTAAAAATTAAATTTTTCCTAAGGCTCAAAAGACAATTAAGGGACAGCGCACCATCATCAAATGAATTTTGCACACAGCACGGCTATTCCTTCGATAGTCGCGCGGTCTTGAAGATGGTGAAATGTCACCATCCGGGACCACTTGGCATGCTTGGTTAAGATGATTCTCCACCCAATATTGTCAAGGACATCCGGATTTGAGCCACCTTGAGGAGTAAGTGCAACCCACAAAGAAATCCCTCGTCCACTCTTGAGTCACTATCAATCTTGGGCCAAGAAAAGGAGGAGCAATTCAAAAAGTGTCTATATAAACCAGTGTTTGCAAGAAGAAAGGGAAACACATTGTTATGCAGGCCAAATTGCTTCATAGAAAACCAGCTTGCATAGTCCAGCAGCAGAGGGATTGGAATGATCATATGTTACCCAACCAACATCTCAGTCCAAGAGGGAGAGTTCCACCATTTGAACTTGATCTACCATCCTTTGAGAGAGGAAAGAGATGCTTGCAGAAACTCGAGGGAAGGAGACCTTATTTTGGGTATTTGAGCTCCATAGCTCAAAGGACCCTCTTCAAGTGTTTAGCAATGTATCTTTTTTACCACCAACACCTAATACAGGGAGAATTATCCACTTGTGTTATTTGGTTGTTTTCTCCATCGAGCTTTTGTATTTTGCATCCTTTGTTTTGGTTTTTTTCTTAGTATTGTATGCTTAGTTTTTCCCTCAAACTTAATTTACATTATGTCAAATATGTTCCACTAACAGTAGACAATCGCTTTTCTCTGTGACCTTGTGCAGGTAGCAGCCAGCTTGCTAAAGAAGTGTATTTCGTACACCCTTGGACCAAATACACTACCATAATGTCCTTGTGACAAATCTACTCCACTCTACTTTACAATTTCACTCCTATGGTGACCAAGTCCATGTGGCACAAAAGATGCAGTCACCAAGCACATATATATTTGTTCTCTAAAAAATCTATCAATCAAAAGAAGACCATAGAAGGAGCTAACTTTTGGAAGAGATCCACATTATGAAGAAGCTTGAAAGAACTAAGGAAGCAGACCTGAAGTATTCTAAGTCATCAAGCAAATGTTGGAACTATACCATCACTAGAAACATTGTTGCACTTGTAGATATCGGTTTTGCGTAAAGACTTGTGAAGCAATAGGGACATCGAACAAGGGCTTTGTGGAAATCATATACTTGAATGAAGGAACAGATGAGTGCAGTAAAGAATATCTCACATCAATGAAGATGGCATCATGAATTGCAAGTCAACACAACAAAGGTAAGTAACCATAAGGTATGTATGGTATATATTTTATGTTTTAGGGTGGAAAATATGATTCCATGGTTTGTTAGAAATCCAATGAAGGCATTAACTCTAGCATGACATAAAGAGGGGATAGAATCTAATCTAGTTTTTGAACTTTAGAATCCCTAAGATGATCTCTTGATTGCATGAAAATCCTAGAAATCTCGATATCATGTTTTGGTATCGTATACTTTGTTTGGGGTGATTGTCAATAAATATTGCCGGTACAAGAAGTAAAGATGGATGGGCTAACCTTTGTTCTAAGAAACATGATGGAAGAAGGAATTTGTATAACTATGATGTCTAGATCTCAGCAAGATAGAGATAAGGGTGAAAAGGCCTCCACCATGATAGTCAAGAAAAAAAAGCATTATGATGGGATGCATCATTTAGGAAATGGCATCATTATTACATACCATTGAAGCAAGAGCTCATGACATCAACATAAGAAGCTTGAAATATAGTTGAAGTAGAAGTCTCTGACAGTCATCATTAAAAGGAAGTGCCTCTTGCAAATCTCATTAAAAGCATAAGTAATACTTATGACTAGAAGAAAGTCCTCTAGTATAAAACTCATCATACATCATTGGAAAGGAGCATTTGCAGATGATGATAATCAAGATCCTCCATTGGAATCTTCATTAGAAGGTTCATCTCTTAATAGAAGCAATTGTTTCGCTAAAGAATTCCATCTTGGATGGGATTCTGTAGGAATTTACAGGGTAAGTTTCGTAGATTAAGAACCAAAGGTCACCGCTCACAAATAGATCACAGATCAGTACAACAGTATAATCACGTGGTTAAAACTCTCAAAGAGGGAAACAGTCCATGCCCTGAGCCATTCATAGTTTGAAAGAATGATAGTATGATAACAAAGGAATGCAGCATGTCAAGTTGGTTGAAGTACTCTCAATTAAAAGAACTTGTTGAAGGAAGTGTAGATGACCAAAAGAAGGAAAGAGGTATTTATGCATATGCTTGATAAGACAGGTCATGCCATCATATAGTTGCAGAAAGCAAGGATCGCTACTCTATCTCATGAGTATGATCAAAGGTCTTTCGTTGGAAGAATGCATGAAGGCATGCGTCACATATTGTCTAGATGAAATCAACATAATATGTCCTCATATGGAATATGAGGTGGTTAACAAGGATGAAGTAACTATGGATAGAAGCTCCTAGAGAGAAATATGTGTAGAAAGAAAGAAGATATCATGAAAGATGCAACTATGGTCACTTAGAAAAGAAAATCAACATTTGATAACTAGAAGAATTGGCCATGATATCTCCATGGGAAAGGTATGAAAACCTTGGTAAAGAAAGAAGATCCTTGACATTGAATACCTTGGAGATGTGTTAATATGTATGTAGGATGTTGATATTGCAACAAGCAGATTTCATGATGAAGGGCCATCACAAAAGGTAATTTTTTATTTGATGTGCATTTCTGATTTTTGAACAATATATGGATGGGTTAATACAGGGCTACCAAAAGAGAGGCGTAGATGTCATCTACAATTGGTACTCATGTGGAAGGATGGAAGATCCTGAAGGATACATGATGTGGAAAAGGTAGTTGTATGAGGAAAAGCCAGATATGGTCTAATGGATCACTTTCCGATGAAAGGAAGGATGACATGACTAACATAATTTGAGAAGGAAAATGACGGATGTTTGATGCCCTACGAAGAAGTCCCAAAAGAAGAAGGCTCCATAATATTGAAAATGAAATTCATGACAATGAATGGAAGAGCTCTACGCAACTGAAGGTCCCATGATCTCCACCAAAGAAGAAATAGTTGCTACTGAAAACAAGTCCCTAGTTAATAGGGAGCTTGGAAACAAGTTTTTGATTAAGAAACTTGGAAGCTTGGAAAAGTCACTACTTGAGAGGGAGCTTGGGTACATTCCTCCATAGGAATGGGTATATCCTCCCTAAGTCGAGAGGGATAGATAGACACATCATTCTTGTCTTCACTCGGGAAGAAAGAATGGGAGATTGGGTAAGCATCTAGCATTTGATACTCTTTGAGGATGTGGTAGGTAATCCAAGATAAGAATAGTCTTGGGAGGACATACCCTCTGAACACTCAAGTGTGGTATGTTCCTTGAGAGACAATGATGAAGGTGTCTATAAATCATTGGTCTCACCAGCATTGTGCTTTGATCTTGTGGAGAGATAGAGTTGTTAGTCAAAGCATTTCTATGTGACAATGTTGGTTGATATGATGCTAAACAAATGGGTTACCAATCCGACTCTTCTTATGAGAATTCTTCAGATTGAGAATGTCCAAGTACCTTGTGTGGATTATGAATGCCTCCCTAGTTAAAAGGGAGTGTTGAAATGTGTAACTAGGTTCGTTCTTCATAATGACATATGTAATCATGATTTTATGTAATTGAGGTAAAGAAGAAAAACATTTTTTTTCTTTGTATGTTTGAGACATGGGTTTCATGCTCAAGGAATTTTATTTTAGATCAAGTTCCCATTGAGAGCTTCTAGGGCTTGACATTTGGTCTACAAGTCAAATGAGTCATTGTCATATATTGAAGACCCATTTGGGCATATCACATATTGTAAAAGAAAATTTATTTGAGTCAAATACAGTCAAAAAACCCTCCAAGACCTTGTCAAAGAAGCAAGCATCAAGTCGGCCTCATGAAGCAACAAGTCAGCCTGGAGACAGCGATAAGTCGGCCTAATGAATCGGACAATATGCCTATATAAAGGAGACCTCAACCTATCTCAAGGAGACTATCAATCAAGGAAGAAAAAGGAAGTCTAAATTCAATAAAAGATAAGGAGAATTAGAATGAAGAAGATCGAAGCACTTGTGAGTATGTTTTATGGGTTATGTTCTTCCACACGTACGAGGAAATTAGGTCTTCATACAATTATAGAAAGATCACAAATTACAGTCAAAGTTTGGGCTCCTTATAACCTAATCTGAAGGCCGAATTGATGAAGAGAAGGGAGATCATCAAGTGAAGGGAATAAGAGATCATTCTAACCATAATCCACTCACACGTGCAAGAATTGCAATAGTTGCAAACAGATCGAGAATTGCATGTCCGAAGGCTTAAAGGACAAGTATGACTTGGGTTGACATTGTGAGAAGAAACTTCTACAAGAAATATTTGGACTTGGACTTGGAGGTGTCATTGACTAGAAGTCTTTGTCAAGGGATCTTGGAATTCATCAATTGAAGATCCTATAAGAAGAAGATTTCTTGTGATTTTTTCTCTCCAATTGGAGAGGTTTTGGCCCTGGTTGATCATTTATATCTTGTGTCCTTTGTCTTTTTGTTCTTTATGGTTTAGTAATTGTTTGATGAAGAGAATAATAATAATAATCAAATGAAAGAAGAAGCTAAACGAGAAAAGAAAAAATACTCCACAAACAATTATCAAATAAGAGAAAGCACCTACACTTGTTTCCCCCAGATTCTCAACAGGATAGAGACATCATTCTAGATGTAGCAAAGAGTTTTACGATGGTTTGGTCCAAAGGAAGCAAGTGATAGTTCTTGTGCTAGCAGTGGAGATCAGAGGGTGATGAATAAATAAGGTAAAGTTTGTTCAATTTATACAATAAAAATAATGACCATATGAAATTATTCATCACGCCTTGTATCAATAGCAAGACTATGATGGTATGTTTAGATTCTATTTATTAGTACTTGAAAAATTTTGAGCTTGTATCTTGCTTAGAGTTGGTGTGAAAGTTTCAAAACAAAAACCCTACTGCAGTATTCTTGATCTACTTCGCCTACTTGTTTGATTAATTAAAAAGTTATTAATCTAAAGTATTTAGCAAAACATTGAAGTAAATACAAACTGCAACCTACATATATATAGATAATTTACTGAACAACACGCACATGCGACAAAATTACACAAATTTTCGAACAAATGTCCCCAAAAACCCAATGCGGGAAAACCGGTGCAGCGACTCTAGAGGGTTTTATTATTATGCAGAATCTGAATACAATGATATGGGCACCAGAAACGGTCTTCCCTACAGAGAAATTACACAGTAGTTGTACCTTTCACTCAGAGACAGAAAATATCGTTGATCCAACCCTCTCCGGGAAATTATGAAATCGAGCCCTTTTTGGCCCACTAGAACCCTCGGCGCCGCCTTTGCAGCCTCTGCGTCAGCGCAGACTGGCCAGCGTACCCACTACGTCACCCTGACTGGTGTTGTGTTGCCTCTGCACTGCTCTGGTTGGGCGTCACCCTCGCTGAGTCTCTGTTTCCCCTACGCTGTGCTGGTTGAGCCTGCACCACCCTCGATGGGCTTACGCAGTCTTCTACGTGGTGCTCGCTGGAATGCGTCCCTTTGGTTGGCCTCTACGCTGCCTAGTACAAGTTGTCTCTCTGTTGTTGTATTCTCGGCCTCAGATCAAATCATCCCTTGCCGATCTCTGCCCCTCACAACACTGCAAACTCACTTCGAATTTCTCAGCAAACCCCACCCTAGAAATTCGACTTAGCTTCAGTGCTCTGCAATGTATGTGTATGTTCTCCAACTAACCCCAAGCCCTTCTTTTATACTTTTCTCGTTGAGAAACCAACAGTCGTGATCTAATCTCTAATCGATTGCTCAGATTAAAAGAATGTGTGATCCACGTCACTTAGAACATTTCATCACATGTGTAATTTAATTCACTTTAATTTTTTAATTTCCCTAAGTTAAACTTAGGGTCCCCATTAAAAAATTTAATTATTTGAATAACTATTACACCGGATGAAATTTCTCCAAACGCTTTCTGGGTCTTGGTGATCTCGTGTGTCTTAGCCCCTCCACAAAGTTTCGGAGCTAGAGCACACCCAATGCTACCCCAAAATCTCAACCCTCCCTCTTAGCAAGGAGTGTGCTCTAGGAATACTTCCACACTGAAGCATCACCTGATCTCGGCATCGATCTCTGCGTTGCTGATGCTTCATCTATTGCCCTCCATCCACTACGCTATTGCCACTGTAGCCCATGACTCTACCACAGTCACTGCCACATATGTACTGCAACTCCCTCTCAAATTGCTACATCATGCTGCCTATAGCACTGCCACTGCTAACTGTTGCACTGCAACTCAATTGCTGAGAAGTAAGCAACTGAAGGACAATCACCCAATCCACTGATAGACAAATCAGTCTAGTTTCATCTCATCACTGAAGCACCCTCTATGGCTGCTTTGTGTTGTCTCTCTGAAGCTCTATGTTGTCTCTGGCACTGCACTACGTAAGCACTACCTCTGTGTTGTTGAAATCCCATCAACCTTTGTGCTACTGCTACTGCCTCTCCTTCGCGTTGCTCCAGTCTTTAGTGTCCCAACTCTTCCTTTGCTTCTCCATGATCTTCTGCACCCACTGACTCCAGTCATCCTGCTACTGTCTTAAGGCACCCGTAACTCGTATGTGATCCAAAAGTTTGGGCATCTCAAGGATCCTACCATCATCTATAGCTGCTCTACATATCGCCCCACTTCCTTGGTTCATGAGCACCCATGGCTATGTCATCGTCACTACCATCGTCCCCTTTCGTTGTTGCTACCTTGAAATCAGAAGATTCCTTGTCCTTCCTCTTAGGACAAGCGCTGGTGAAGTGTCCAAGTTCGCCACATTTAAAGCATCGAACCTTTGATAGGTCCTTTTTCCCTTGTTTCCCATGTCCCTTTGATGCAAGGGTTGCATCCTCCTCTTTCTTTATTTTGACTCCATCATCGCTGCTTTGCTTCTTGGTAAATCTTTTGATTTCCTCCTGACGGAGGATTGCTGACATGTCTGCCCAAGATGGTAACGCTGCTCTACCCAAAATGCTTTGGACGAATGTTTCCCATTCATCGGTGACTGCATTTAGGGCAATCCTCACTAAAAGCCCTCATCTGGAGTTGTCCCCATGGCAATCAATTGGTCCCGGATAATCTGAAGTCTAAAGAGGAAGGGATTGATTTCCTCACCCTTCTGCATCTAGAACAACCACAGCTGATTCTCAAGAAGCATTTTCCTCTGGACGAAGCTCTCCTGATACATCATGCTCAAAGTTGTGCACATCCCATTTTTCGTTTTCTTCCAGGTAATACGAGGGACCATGTGATCCTTCACTCTATCCATGATCAGGCGCTTAGTCCACCCCTGACTCTCGTTATACTTCTTCAAGGGATCTGCATCGGTAGACATAGCTAGGACGTTTTCTACATAGTCCTTGATGTCGTACTCATCCAGCACTGTCAGGATTATGGCCCTTCAAATAACAAACTTGGACACACCATCCAACCTATCCTGATCTCTCAGCCCATGAGAAGCCATCTATGCTCAACTGTCGAATCAAAAACTCTTCTCCTTTCCGCTGCTGCTATACTCAGCAAAGGACTAGATCTGGGCTTCCCAGCGAAAGAACCCTCTCGAGAATGTGCTCCCTCTGACTAGTTATTTCCATCCAGAAAATCCTTCACCAATTTTGATGAGTCAGTTCTCTATGATCACTCCCTTGATCACACTCAAATTCCTTGGCTAGAGAATCTATTGAGCGACTATTACCCACCCGCTTGTGTCACCTTTTCTAGGCATTGTTCTGCACCGACAAAACCTTTGCCACCAACAACTACTAAAGATCCGAAGCTGCACTTCCAGGCTTTGACAAACTGCTAGCAATCCTCCACACGGACTGCGTCAGTCTCTGCGTGAGTAAACTGGCTTAGCGCAACCTCTGCACAGCGACTGCGCAGCGCAGGCTGCCCCTGCGTCACTCTGGAAGGCTCTGCGTCAGTCTCTGCATGGCCTCTACATCAGCTTAACTGGGTTGCGTCCCTCCTGGTGCTACGCTGCCTTCTTCTGGATCTCTGCTGCTTCAGCTACCCTTCCTGCAGCGATTATCTTCAGTCTCTCTGCTGGTGGATCAGCTTTATCTGCAATGCATACCATGTGAAAGTTTCAAAACAGAAACCCTACTGCAGCATTTTTTATCTACTTCGCCTAATTGTTTGATTAATTAACAATTATTAATCTGAAGTATTCAAAAAAACATTAAAGTAAATACAAACTGCAGCCTACACATATACGGATCATTCACTGAACAGCACGCATATGCAACAAAATTACACAGATTTTTTGGACAAATGTCCCCGAAAAAACCCAATGTGGGAAAATCGGTGCAGCAGGTGTAAAGGGTTTTATTATTATGCAGAATCTAAATACAGTGATATGAGCACCAGAAACGATCTTCCATACAGAGAAATTACATGGCGGTTGTACCTTTCACTCGAAGACAGAAAATATCATTGAACCAACCCTCTCCGGGGAATTACAAATTCGAGCCCTTTCTGGCCCACTAGAACCCTCAGCACTGCCTCTACAGCCTCTGCGTCAGCCTGTAAATTTATGTAGATATTCTATGCTTGATGCAACTTTACTTTTATTACAGCAATCACATAAACAGTTAAGTAAAACGTTGATAGAACATACCAGTGGATCTATAGAAGACAAACCAGAAACAGAAGAATGTGTTGGTGCGTTACGGCGGTCAGCAGGATGCTTCAACCAACAAAGTCTTCTTAGTTGACCAACCCAGAATGTGTCACAACAGTCCTCAAGTCAGTCACCCAGTCAACTCAAAGTCAACCCCAGAAAATTCAACGTTGTCCAGAAAAGTCAACGCAAGGCAGCAGCAATAAAGTCAATGCAGCTCGATCTTCGATCAACCTTTTGACCTCGATTTTTGTGCCAACGAGTACGGCCTTCCAAAATCGAACTCTCCACCAAATTTCAACCCTTTTGGACCATGCGTTGACCAAAGTCAACGTTGGTCAAACTATCATGGAAACCCTAGCTGCGGTAAACTGCAGTAAATTCGGTCAACCCTTGCTGCAGTAATTCGTCCTCTTTCCCACGTGTGAACCGAATTCGCCTCCAAGGAGCTCGTACTAAATCAGAAGAGATGTGTGTGTTGAGAGTGAGTGAAATGCTCTCCAACGTTGACTGTATATATATCCATCATTGAGGTGTGTGACACCTCTGTTGGGGGTGTAAAACCTTAAGGCCAACCTGCACATATTTGAAATTATTAAAAATAAATTCAAAATAAATGTTCCGCTCATCAAATTAAGATCAATTTTATATCGATCTTACACCTCTCCGAAAGACGAACCCAATAAAAATATTGGTATCTTCATCTAAGCATCACAACATGGAGTTTGGACTTAGTTATCCAATTTTAACACTCCCTCTCAACTAGGGAGAACTCCATCCACCTGTGCAAACAAACATCGTGCGTCATCCCACCGTAACTTGCTTTGCTGGCCTCTTTATTTCAAAACAAAAGTGGGTCAGTCACAAAGACATCATCCCCCTGCTGACAGATTCAGCCCAGAGGTCCGAAACCTCTATCAAACTCACAAAGAGTCTCATACCAACCCGAAGTTGGTTTCCCTGACCCAAAGTCAGTTGGAGGTCCGAAACCTCACTATACTTGATCTCAGATCAAGTGGTTGGACCGTGCCATCCTAGATAGAGAGTACGGCAATCTCCGATGCGTCCATCGGTCTTTGCTACTGGTCTCTAGCTTTCCCACCTCACTGGCCAAATGAGAGGTACTTCCCATGAGTCTGGGACTCAATGGGTAGGATGCATATAGGGCACAGATCATGAGAGGTGAACCAACTCAACATCATAACGGTGGGGCAGAAGCACACCAACAAGGTTTGGCAAGCCTAGCCCTTTGGTTGCTTATAGCTCCAAGAAGCTATCCCCAAAGCCCCCTGGAACTCTCAGAGCTCATCGTCCAACAAGACCCTCAGCATAGGGTCATTCCACAATTCCAAGACTCTCACGGAAGGTTAGGAACTTGACCTTCCCGAGGGGCTTAGTGAGAATATCCGCGACCTGCTCATCAGTTCCTATATGATCGAGCCTTACGGCGCCTCGCTGTACCATATCCCGGATAAAGTGGTACCTGATGTCAATATGCTTGGATCGGTCGTGGAACACAGGATTCTCAGTCATACGAATCCCACTCTGATTATCACAGAGTATCACAATGGTATCTAGCACATGTCCAAACAGCTCACTAAAGAGCTTCCGCAACCAGCCTTTCTGACGGGCCGCACTTGTTTTATGTATTCAGCCTCTACGGTGCTCAAAGCCACTGACTTCTACTTCCTGCTCATGCATGAGATCGAAGCAGAACCAAGATTGAAGCAGCATCCTGATGTGCTCTTACGATCCACCACACTGCCAGCCCAATCGGCATCAGTATATCCAAGGAGTGTCACGCTCTCGGCAATGTATCTCAGCCCATGGTTTATCGTGCCTCGAAGGTATCTCAGAATATTCCTGGCACCAACCCAGTGAAAGTGATGAGGCTCAACCATCTGTTGACTCAAAGTGTTCACTGCAAAACATATATCTGGATTGGTGTTCACTAAGAAAATCAGGGCCCCTATGAGTTGACGATACTCAGTAGGATTTGACAATACGGGCCCAGCAGCGCTGCCACTCAACTTCTTGAGGTTGAGTTCCATTGGTGTTGACACGAACTTGCAGTCCACCATACCAAATCTTTCCAGAAGCTTCACAATGTATTTTCTTTGAGAAAGGAAAATCTCGCCAGGTCTCTGCCAAACCTCCAAGCCTAGGAAGTAGTGCATCAGTCCTAGGTCCTTCATCTCGAACTCAGCAATGAGCTCCCTCTTGCACTTATGAATGAGAGGGTCAGCACCTGTCAGGAAGAGGTCATCCACATACAGCACCAGGATGAGAGGTTTTTCCTTGACAACCTTAAAGTAAAGGTTTGGATCAGCATTACTTCGAGTGAAGCCCAGCTTCATCAAGTAGCTATCTATCCTCTCGTACCAAGTTCTAGGTGCTTGCTTCAGCCCATAGAGAGCCTTCTTCAACCTGCAGACATGGGTGTCCCGATCCTGGACTTCGAACCCCAGAGGTTGCTCCACATATACCTCTTCCTTTATTGCACCATGCAGAAATGCGGTCTTCACATCCATCTGATGAAGACGCCATCCTTGCGTAGCAGCAAGGGCTATAATAGATCAAATGGTGGTATATCGGGCCACAGGTGCAAATATGTTATCATAATCTATGCCTTCTTTTTTAGAGAAGCCACGGGCAACGAACCATGCCTTGAATTTTTCAGCACTTCCATCAAATCCATGCTTGATCTTGTAGAGCCATTTCGAGGTGACAACTGCTTTGTCCTTTGGTCTTGGAACCACATCCCAGACATCATTCTTCATAATGGACTCATATGCTTCGTGCATAGCATCCTTCCAGACTTGATGCTTTACAGCGTCCTCAAAGGATCCACGCTCGGATTTGTACAATAGTACTCATGGCTGCTAGATACCCTTGGTATCTACTCGGCTTCTTGCTTTCACGGAATGTCCCCCTTGGGGTAGTATGTCCCTCAGCATCCTCGAGAGTGTCCCTGAGCCATGATGGTCTCTTTCCTAGTGAAGGAGGTGGATCAATCGGGTCCATCGGTCCTTCAACATCAGGCATTGTTTCATCCTTTGGTTCCTCTTGATTTCCAGGCCTTGCTTCATTATCTTCCTCAGATCTCGGAAGATTGACTACTTTCCTCAGGGAAGTATCTTCGTCAAAGGTGACATCGTGGCATATCTCCACTTCCTTTTGACCAGGCACATAGACTCTATAGGCCTTCGAAGTTTCACTATAGCCCACAAACATTCCTTTCTTCCCAGAAGCATCCAACTTGCTCCTCTTTTCTTTCGGCACATGAAAGTAGACGGTACATCCAAAAACTCTAAAATGTGAGACATCAGGTTTCTTACCAGAGAAAACCTCTTCGGGAGTTTTGGATTCTAGAGCAGAATGCAGGCATCGATTTTGTATGTACACGGCAGTGTTCGCAGCTTCTCCCCATAGAAACTTCAGCAAACCTTGGTCACATAGCATGGCACAGGCAACTTCCACAATGGTCCGGTTCTTTCGTTCAGCAACACCATTTTGCTCGGGAGTATAGACAGTTGTGGTCTCCCTCTTAATGCCAGCTTCTCTGCAAAAGTCCTTGAACTCATTTGTCTCATATTCAGTGCCATTATCAGTTCTCAAAATCTTGATCTTTTTCCTTGTCATATTTTCCACCAAGGCTTTGAATGTACGGAACCACATGAAAGCCTCATCCTTCTTCTTTAAGAAGTATATCCAGGTTTTGCGAGAGAAGTCATCTATGAACGTCATATAATATGAACATCCTCCCAAGGATGTCACGGGCAACATACCAGATAGATCAGAATGGATCAATTCCAAGACATCAAATGTCTTTGTGACACTAGAGGGGAAAGGTCCTCTTGTATGCTTTCCTTCAGCACAACCCTTACATGCACCTTCATGATTATTTGGAAACTCACGCATCCCTGTCACCACCTTCATTGCTTCGAGAAGGGCTTTGTAGTGAAGGTGTCCAAACCTTCGGTGCCATAGTTCAGTCTGTCGAATAGTATCACATGTCATTGCTCCCAACAGATTTCCTCCAACCTGGTAGAGTGTATCAACTCTAAACCCAATCGAGATAGCTTCCTTAAAGCTCTTCTTCCACATGAGCATCTTTCCATCAATGAATGCCACATTGAAACCTTTGCCTTCCACGGCCAATATAGACACAAGGTTCTTCTTCAAATTTGGTACGTAGAGTACGTCCTACAAGTGAAGGACTTGTCCTTGAGACAAGTGGAGGGTCACAGTCCCTGTCCCTTTCACGGGATATGTGGCATTATCTCCAAGGATAATTTCCAAATTAGTATCCTTCTCAATCATATCAGAAAGTGCTTCCTTGAACCCAGTGATATGCCTTGAGGCACCACTATCTATTAACCAGACATCCATAGTGTCGGGTGGGGATGTAACAGAGAGGGCAGATACAAGAATGTATTCATTTCTTTTATCAACAACATGTGATTCCTCATACCTAGAGTTTCTTGACCTTTTGAAAGGTTGATCATTTCCGTCGGAGGAAGCCTTCCTTTTTCCCTTGAACCTGTTGTTCCTTTGATTGCCATTCCTTCGGTTGTTGTTGTTGTCATCACTATCGGGAGAATCCTTCTTGAAAGGACTTTCTCTAGCATAGTGACTAGGCCTATGACAAGTGAAACATTTTCCCTTCTTTCCTTGGGCCTCTGCTTTTCCCTTATTCTTCGGACCACTTGAGTTCTTCTTTCTAGAATGAGCAGCGTATGCAGCATTTCCTCCATTTCCATGCTCCTTCATTCTTGATTCTTCTTGAACGCATCTTGACAGTACTTCGTCAAAGTCAGGTATTACATTATTATTTAGAATGGTAGTGTTGAACACATGCCATTCAGATGAGAGCCCTCCAAGTGCGGTGAGTACCATCTCTCGATCAGCTATTGTCTCCCCAATAGCTAGCAGATTGTTCCTGATTTCAATCAGCTTCAGAAAGTATGATTGGACAGACTCATCCCTGCCTTTCTTCAGATTCTTCAATTGATTCTTGAAGAATAGTACTTGATTCACATTGTTGGCCTTGAACATGAGGATCAATTTATCATACATCTCTTTGGATGTGCCCAACTTAGAGATGTAGGCCACCAGGCTTTTATGAATGGATTCCTTGATCATTAGCTTTGCTTTGATCTCCCCCTTCTTGTACATGGTTTTGGCAGTAGCAGTAGCAATGGATGGAGGTTCTTGAATTTTACCCTGCACATAGTCCATGACATCTTAGTCTTCCAATTTGAGATCCAATATCATTTTCCAAGCATGGAAGTCATCCTTCCCAGTCAATTTGTCTTCCTCCTTGAAGCTATAGCTTGTGGAACCCATTATCCTTTCCGGTGATTGCTGTAAATAGGGCTTGTCTTCACCTCAGGCTTTGATACCATGTAAATCTATGTAGATGTTCTATGCTTGATGCAACTTTACTTTTATTACAACAATCACATAAACAGTTAAGTAAAATGCTGATAGAACATACCAGTGGATCTATAGAAGACAAACCAGAAATAGAAGAATGTGTTGGTGCGTTACGGCGGTCAGCAGGATGCTTCAACTAGCAAAGTCTTCTTGGTTGGCCAACCCAGAATGTGTCACAATAGTCCTCAAATCAGTCACCCAGTCAACTCAAAGTCAACCCTAGAAAAGTCAACGCTGTCCAGAAAAGTCAACGCAAGGCAGCAGTAATAAAGTCAACGCAGCTCAGTCTTCGATCAACCTTTTGACCTCCATTTTTGTGCCAATGAGTACGGCCTTCAAAAATCAAACTCTCCACCAAATTTCAGCCCTTTTGGACCATGCGTTGACCAAAGTCAACGTTGGTCAAACTATCGTGGAAACCCTAGCTGCGGTAAATTGCAGTAAATTCGGTCAACCCTTGCTGCAGTAGTTCGTCCTCTTTCCCACGTGTGAACCGAATTCGCCTCCAAGGAGCTCGTACTAAATCAGAAGAGGAGATGTGTGTGTTGAGAGTGAGTGAAATGCTCTCCAACGTTGACTATATATATATCCATCATTGAGGTGTGTGACACATTTGCTAGGGGTGTAAAACCTTAAGGCCGACCTGCACATATTTGAAATTATTGAAAATAAATTCAAAATAAATGTTCCGCTCATCAGATTAAGATCAATTTTATATCGATCTTACACCTCTCCGAAAGAGGAACCCAATAAAAATATTGGTATCTTCATCTGAGCATCACAACATGGAGTTTGGACCTAGTTGTCCAATTTTAACAGAAAATATCGTTGATCCAACCCTCTCCGGGGAATTACAAATTCGAGCCCTTTCTAGCCCACTAGAACCCTCAGCACTGCCTCTACAGCCTCTGCGTCAGCCCCTACTGGCCAGGGTACCCAGTGCGTCACCTTGACTGGTGTTGCGCTGCCCTCACTGGGCCTGCGTCACCCTGGCTAAGTCTTTGTTGCCCCTGCGTTGCACTAGTTGGGCCTGCATCACCCTAGCTAGACTTACACAACGTCTGTGCAGTATTCTGCGTGGCACTAGCTGGACTGTGTCCCTCTGGCTGGCCTCTGCGCAACCTGATACAAGCTGCCTCTCTGATGTTGTATTCTCAACCTCGGATCAGATCATCCCTTGCCATTCTCTGCCCCTCTCTGCACTGCAAACTCACTTCGAATTATCAGCAAACCCCACCCCAGAAATTTGACTTAGCTTCAGTGCTCTGCAAGGTGTGTGTATGTTCTCCAATTGACCCCAAGCCCTTCATTTATACTTTTCTCGTTGGGAAACCAACGGTTGTGATCTAATCTCTAATCCCCTCCAAAAGTTTCGGAGCTAGAGCACACCCGATGCTACCCAAAAATCTCAACAGTTGGCACTTGGGAGAGGTAATGTATCGTACTTACACAAATATTATAGAGGCTTGCACCTAGTGCCTCCATGAGATGGAATTGGTTAATTGTATGTACCCGTAACTATGTATGTAACCTGTAAAGGGAATGACTCTCTAAGCCTTAGATAGGCAGGCATAACTCTTTTCCATGTGTCCCTAATGATTTGAATAACTTGTTCAGTATTGTGCGGAAACCTCTGTTATGGAGTTGTTCAACATTTGGAGTGGACCATGTGATGGCTAGGTGTTCTATGAATGGACTGTGTTGGTTATCGACTCTAGGAGGTGTGTTAGGCCTAGAGTTCATCAAGAAGTTGAATGACCCATGTACTTGAAAGACATCCTATTAAGCCAATAGTTGCAACAGTTAAGTTCCCATGTATTCTGGTAGATGGCTGTTTCTTTATATGGGCTTTGACATTTTGGTAATATTTACATGATCAAGGTACAAGAAGTAAATTCTAGATTGGACAGAATATAGACTTTGCTGATTACGAGTGTCTTCGGTTCATGGTGGAGCATCTGTTGCAAAGGACTAGATGATGATGATGAAGACCTGACCTAAATGAGATTGGGACAAGTACTCATTAATGGGGATTGTTGGAATTATTAACTCCTACTTGCCTTATAGTTTAATGTGTGACATTTGTTCATACAAGAAAATTGTGGTTTGTTCATGTATTAGTCATTGTGAGGTAGAGTTTGTCTCTATGTGAATGGTTTATTCTAAGTTGTGAAAGGTTGTCAAATCTAGTTGGATATAATAGATTCCCTCCACCTAGTTGACTCCTATTTTGGTTTTTGGTTGAGATTTTTTTCACAGTTTGTCACTATGATAGATTATCTCCAGCCAGCTGGCTCCTATTTTGGTGGTATATGGTTGAGATATTCTCTCAACAGTTTGTCAGTTTGCTAAGATAGCGTTTCTAACTTAAGATAAAGATTAATGTATTTATACAGGTACTGTTACATTGGATAAGGAGCTTCGGGAACACTCTTTTTAGTTCATGGAAACCATGTCTACTCTCCCACTTCTCTACAAAAATTGATACAAGCATTGCAAATTAAAATAACTTCCAATTGACAGAAAAATAAAGTGCATCCTGTTAAACTACGTTAATTTTTGCGATGTAATTTTTAACACAGAGAATATAACAAAGAATAACATGTTGCCTACAAGATCCTATCCGCAATGATCTTTAAACTTCAAAAAATGAAATTACGCGAGAAACCAGAGTCACAACTCTTGTACGATATGTCCAATGCAGTGACTAAAATTGTATTAATTTAAGTAATTTCACAGATAATTTTAAATTCTTCATAACAAACACATCTTTACAGCAAAATTTGAATTCTTAGCATTCTCGAAATCACAAGGCATAAATTTTTAGAAAAATATCAACTTGTTTTGACCCTATATTGTATAACGGTTTGGCCAATGGAACTGTTGACTGACTTGGCTGTTTTTTGCTCATTCAGGTATGTCCAACCAAAAAGAGGAGAGAACAGCACCAGAAAGTAAAAATAACCATTTTTGTTGCTATGCTTGAAACTTGTCATGACAGCATCGAATACCAAAATTCTCTATATAACTGGTTTAAGCATATATTGGCATGACTGCAGGTTTCTCACACCCTTTTCTAGATACTATTTCTCTACACAAAGGAACAATAAAATGAATATAACTTCTCAATGGTGTGATGGTACTGCAGCAAAGAAGGAACAATAAAATGAATATAACTTCTTAATGGTGTGATGGTACTGCAGCAAAAGGCCATTTTGATGTTTTTCCTTCATAACAGGTTATTTAAAGTTTAAACATCTCAACCAAAATGACTACAATATGCTTCACATCATCCTGCCTCACAAGTCAGTTAAAATTGAATTAATGATATCCTCAATGCCATTACTGTTTATTGCCATAAGAATTGTGTCACAGTTCAGAAAAATGTGAAATAGAAATACTCCTCCATGCTAAGCACTCATTAACATATAACATACAAATTAATAGTCTCCCAAAATACGACTTGAACCTTTCTTAATCAATGGGCATAAAAGAAAAGAGATCAAACTGACTTTAATCAGCCATTTTGATCAGCCGTGATAGAGTACTTTCGCCAGTCTATTTCCAGGATCCATCTTTAGCACATTTCTCAAATCAATGATTCCAAGTTTATATTTATCAGTGCTTTCATACAAAAGAGCACACTGGAGTAACACAGGCGCATTTGATTTGTCACAATCCAGAACCTGTCAGTAGCACAGAGAAGTGTTACTTTTGCCGGAAACAGGAAACACATGACAGGACAAAAAAGGCGCTACGGGGTTTGATTGGATAAACATAGTCAGAAACCCACAAACATGAACCCACCTCCTTCCCAGCGTGTATTACGCATAAAATTGACTGATAATGTACTAATGTAGCATTACTACAGGAATGGGAATGAGAACAGAATAGAATTGTGTCACAGTTCAGAAAAATGTGAAATAGAGATAGACCTCTATGCTAAGCACTCATTAACATAACATACAAATTTATAGTCTCCCAAACTACGACTTTAACCTTTATTAATCAATGGGCATAAAAGAGAAGAGATCAAACTGACTTTAATCAGCCATTTTGATCAGCCGTGATAGAGTACTTTTCGCCAGTCTATTTCCAGGATCCATCTTTAGCACATTTCTCAAATCATTGATTCCAAGTTTATATTTCTCATTGCTTTCATATAAAAGAGCACGCTGGAGTAGCACAGGCGCATTTGATTTGTCACAATCCAGAACCTGTCAGTAGCACAGAGAAGTGTTACTGTTACTGTTGCCGGAAACAGGAAACATATAACAGAACAAAAAAAGGGGCTGCGGGGTTTCAGGGGATAAGAAACATAAACCGACAAACGTCAACTCACCCCTCTTCCCAGCGTATATTACGCATAAAATTGATTGGTAATGTACTAATGTAGCATCAATACAGAAATGGGAATGAAAACAGAATGAGAAATGGATCTCCTGTTCAGGTTTCTGGTAACATAATTAAACAGTGGAAGCTGTTCCATCCTTGTTACTACCACACTTCAAGTCCTTTGGTATTTTTTTTCTTCGTTGTTCAATTTGAATATAAAGAGAATAGAAGCATTCTATGTCAGTACTAGTGCTTCGATGTTCCATTTACCAATCGATTAACTTTACAAATTATAAGTTTATAATGGTGAATGAAACAAAGATAGAAGTGCATATTCTGAGAAATACCAGTAAGAACTGGATTTTCAAAGTCTCTTGAAATCATAGCTTAATTCTGGTCTAAAATGCTTTGTATGGAATTATTAAAAAAATTGTTAAAAATGCCATCAAATTACAAGATAAAACTGACTACCTAAAGCTTTTGAAGCACTACGAAAAACCAATGACTGAATGATATTGAATTCACATCCCTTTATGTGAGATAATCTGTATCTACAGAAAAGCATTACGTGCAACGGTATTCGGATGCCTTCCACGGGCCAACCTCCATGAAACAATCTAATTTTACTGATATATATGTTTTGAAATCAAATAGAAATGACTGATATAAAACAATTACTTTCATTAAAAAAAAAAGATAATGTGAAAGAATCCTACCTTGGAACAGTCATCAATAGCCTTCTTATATTCTCCAACTTCCTTGTAGCATGAAGCCCTGCATGTTAAAATCTCTACAGAAGAGTTGCTGTCGTTGACACATTTTTCTAAGAGAACCATTCCCCAAGAAAACCATTTAATTGCATCGGCATACTGCCCCTGCTTATAACTCTCCATTCCTTTATCTTTAGCTATGGACACTGTGACTCCGGCAGGAGGCGGTGGAAGCCCCTCCAACTCTGTTGTGCCTGAATCACCACCTCCAAAGTCGGCTTCCAAACCCCAGTCATCAGACTCTTTAAATGGCTGACTAGCAAAACCTCCCGATGCAGCAGCAGAAGATGATGAGAGCAAAGATTCCAGGGGATCCTTGCTTTTCTCTTGCGGTGCCTGTTTCTGAGAAGAAAAGCTTTTGCTCAACATTTCAAATGGATCAGCAACTCTGGCAGGGGCTGTGTCTTTCTTCATAGAGGTAGCAGAAGGTGTATGGGAATCCGTGAAGCTGGCAGCAGCAGTTGCAGCAAAAGAAAATTCAGTAAAAGTGGCTCCTGTATTTGACAAATTCGGAACTGAACCAGCACCAAATAGGTCATTAGAGACATTCAAGGATGCTGCAAAGGGATCTCCACTGACAGTAGAATCATGGCTTTTGTTTCCATTCTGAAAATCTCCAAATTCATCCTTATTATCAACCGAAATTGATGGAAAAGGATCTCCATGTCTATTGTTAGCAGTGCTCTTTGTCGCAGAGACATTCTGAAAGTCCCCAAACACTTCTTCATTGTTCGAAATTATAAAAGGATCTTGACTAACGGTTGAAGTAGATTGACGCTTAACCTCCTTTGCACCAGAACCGAGAAAAGAACCAAATGGATCCTCCTTCCCAGAGGTGGCACTTACATTTGAGAAGGTCGGCAAAGACTCAAAAGGGTCACCCACCTTCTTACTCGTATGTTGATCAGCAAAGTCCCCAAACTCTTCAGCAGATCTGCCCGCAGCACGCTGATCCTTCAGGGGAATTCCACCTTTAGGTAAAGCTGCAGCCACACTTCCCATGGAAATGGATGAATTGGGGGGCACTTGCTTCAAGGGGGTATTACTCTTTTGCTTCCCTAAGACTTCCCCAACCAGATCCCCAAACAATTGGGGTGCAGCCCCTGAATTCAAACCCCCCACAATCCCAGTGGTGGCCTGTTTGCTTGAATCTGGTTTCGCCCAACTCTTTCCAAAGATGTCGCCGGCCATCGGTGTAGGTTGGGACTGGCCATGGCCAGACCACCCACCCGATGATAGCCCAGATTGCCCTGTCCATCCAAACCCAGTCTGTGCAGGCCTAGGAGCATGTGAAGGTGAGGGTTGAGGAGTCCATGAGGGCTTATTGGGGGTCCAGGCTGGAGCAGGGTTATGGGATTTGGATGAAGATGGGGTTGTAGTGTTATTATATTTCTGATCCTTTAGACTCTTGGATGATTGATTACCGGAAAGATTTAATCCTAAATCAAAATCAAACGCATAACTGTTGAGAGGGACAGCTGCCTTCTGGGCATTCTCAACCCTCCTTCCGCTTGAATTCATTGTCTCATCACCCGAATCAACTTTTCAGTTTCCAAATCTAGCCCAAATCATGGATCCTGGCAATCTCTAAATTCGTTTATTCAGCTAACCCAAATAAAAAATGAAAAGAAACTTACACCCCTGCAAATGCAATTCGTATGCATAAATCAGAATATGAACACACACAGATCTTGACACAGACACACACCAGAAAACAAAAGAGAGAGTGAATAAAACCCTCTAAAATAAATTGAAATGGCAACCATTAACAGGCCGAACTAACCTCAAATGATGGAATTCATCAAAAAAATCGATTGTTTCTCTTGGATTGATTTGCAGACGAATTCTCACGAGGAAGGGAAAGGCAAATATTATTTCAATGTTGCTTTGGATTCGAAAGACGCATTTGGATCCGATGGCGTTGCCAACTTGATGGCTTGGCTTTATGGACCTGGGCCCTTCAGTCACGACTGATTAATTAGCAAATGGTATTACAGGTGTAAATAATCCCTCAACGACACCATGTGAAACCAGCTTGAAATCCCGCAAAATGCAGATTAATAGTTGTGAAATATATATTAATTGGTAAATGCCCATGCATAGATATTTCATTAAAATCTTTATCAATAAAATTAATAAAACAGTGTCATCTTGTGTATATATATATAATAGGATCATCGTGCGTATATATATAGGAAAAAGTGTCATTATATAAATGGATATTTATATATTATAATAAGGAGTAAAAAGTGTATTAATTGGATTTAGGAAGAAGAATTATTATCATTTTTATATTGGTCTAATTTGTATTGGTGATATGTTAAGTTTATATTGAGTATGTTGTTTTAATATCTTTAAGTTTTGTTGTTGAATGGTTTTAAACATTAAGGAATATCTTATTCTTGCTTATGGGCTTATAGGTGGGGTGCTTAGTTACACGTGAAAAAAAGGTTGGGGGACTCAAAAAAGTAAGAGGAAGAGTCATAATAAGAGGTGGTCATGAAAATAAGAAATTGAACATGCATTAAGATTAGGAATTACAAACAATAATGAGGCAAAAACAATTGTAGCACATCTAAGTTTAGTGATGCTCAAGAAGAAAGAAGTCCATCATACAATAGTAATTGGAGATTTATCGACAATAGTAAGATCATTATTCCATCAAAGTCCTCTCCAAAACTTTCACCTTTCTCCTATCACTTAAAAGATCATTTATTATCTTCAGATTTCGCAAAAAAAAAGAATTCTTCCAAGTTTCACAAGCACAAAAGAGCAAGGCCAATCTCTAAAGCAATCTTGGCATTTGAATGGATGAGGGGATAATAAAGGTAATGGAAAGGGTTTCCTTTCATGTCTCTTCCACAAAATAGTGTTTCATTAAGATGGGTATTTGATTTAACGAAATGTGCCATGCCATACAGGTGCAAAGGGATGAGGAGTTATGGCTCCCACTATGCTCAATCCACCATTATCCTTCTCTATTGGTGAATGAGTTTATGAGTAGCACAATGCGGAAAGTGATTCCTATATGTGGGTTGTTGGCTCAAAATTGTGATAGTTAGAGACTATGGGTTCAACCTCAGGAGCCAACAAAGGATCCATTGTAGTCTAGTAGAACGTCGGCATTTTCACCTTACTCGATAAAAGTAAGGCATCTCACCCGAGGCATGCCAAGACTTAGGTAGGAAAGGGACTGAGAACAAACATCAAGGAGTGTCATGGCGGACAATTCAATATCCACATCTACACTAGAAAATCTTATCAACAGACATGCAACATGTGCAAATGAGAGAGTTACGATATAACTAGAAAGACAAATGACATTCATATTCATGCATAAGAAAATTTAAAAGGGGCCCATATAATTCAACACATTCAGAGGGATGGAACAGTCCCGCAATGTTGGGAAAAACACGAGGAGTGCATCAGTATTTTTAAACTCACATTAACTTTTCATTTCTTACTCTGAATTATGTACGTTATTTTTATTCATGCAATCAGTGTATGTACGTGACTTCAGTAAATTTAAAAAACATATATTCAGTTAACTAATTTTTCAAAAATTCCATCAGATATTTATCTTTAACCAGTGCATTATTGATTTCATCAGACATATAGTATGCAGTAAAGAGAAAACAAATCACAACACATAAGCAACACATGCGAACACCTGGATTTTAGGTGGAAACCCAATGTGGGAGAAAACCACTATTTTCGTCGTCTCTATCTTTTTTATTATTATATAAAGAAAATATTCTTACAATCTTGTACTAGTGTAGACTCTTACCAGTATGCAGGCACCCACCTGTAGAAGGCTACGACCTTCTCTTGTTTTCCAGCACCCATTGGAAGGGAGTTCTAACCCCCTAATCTCGTTTACCGGCTCCTACCGGAAAGGAGTACCTACCCCCTGAACAAGTTTACCAACTACCACTGGATGGAAGCTCTGACTCCCTTATTGAAGTCTCCAACCTGCAACACCTTTGTGGACCTTGTTTCATAATATTTCATATTGGATCGACCTAACTCAAAACATCAAACTTGTAGGCCACCTTTCATCATATTTTCAAACTGGACCCACACCCATCATTAAGCCCAATACCAAGTAAAAATTCTGAAACCAAATACTAAATCAAATCACCTAATCACAAAATCTCAATCAACCATTGCAACTAGATCAAACCAATCCATAACGGATATAAACTATCATATCATACCAATGCAAAACCATACATTGTTCACCATCACAGAACAAAGTGTTGTTCCTGCAAACCCTAATCAAATATACTTCAAAATGTATATGTTATGTTCTGAAGCAGATCTGTGTATGTACACGCTTCCTCTGCATCCCAACTACGTACAAACCTCAGAATACTGAATATTGAATCATCAATCACTTAAACATACATAGACCATTGAACCAATCATAAATCACTGAACCAATCACATATTGATCAGTAAATCTGATCCAAGATCTTTTCCTTATAGATGCATTAGATAATTACATATAACGGAGCGTTTAAAACCATGAAACATAAACACATAAAACGAAGAACAAACAGACCATAACACGCATAAGACTAAGACACCAAAATTGATTACGGAGTTCGTCCAATTCGGACTACGTCTCCGAGCCCTGCTCAACAGTGGGGAGGCCTTCATTCATTAAGTGGTGAGAAGAAGAAGAAGTACAAGAAAAATTACATAAAGCACCCTTATACCTATGATCTGGAAAATGCCCGAAAAATGGAGACATATGTTGCAGAAACGAACAACACCATTAGATTCCTGTCACCGAGAGGTGTAGAATCCATATAAAAATTGTCCAATTTGGACTCTGGACAATTCTGGGCCCTCTGGAAATTGGCTCAGATCATGGTTCCACTGCCCCTGAAAAAGGCTCAGGGTTTTGTCGCCTGCCTCGAACTTCATGCCACTCCTCGTATGCCTGGCGCACTAGTGAAAAGTTGAGTTTTTATATAAATTTCTGCACAAACTTCCCAAAGGAAGCCGTTGGTGCAACTGTTAGAATCTGAAATGGTGGGGAGGAGATCGGGCGGTCAAACGTCGCCCCCTCCCAAACTAGAGCGTATTTGTTTTTTTCAAAACATAATGTAATTTGTAATGGGGGTCAGACTTGCATCGGGCGGCTCGCCCAACTCCCCGTCGTCAAAATAGTGCAATGGAGGAGGGGTGGCGGGGGTGACAACCCGCGCCCCACCCATTAATATGTCATTTCGTTTGGATGGTTTGGGGTGGTAGGGTCATGGCCGCTGACCCCACCAATTTTAATATTTTATTGTTATGTGGTTGAGGTAGGGGCAGGGGTCACAACCCGCCCCCTTTTTTTTCATATATATATTTTTTTGTTTTTAAATAAACAAACCCTCCAATTTTTGAAATTCGATTTTTAGGTTGAAGGGGACAAATTAAATGTCCCACAATTTTGCCCAGAATCCGGTCAACAAAATCTGTGAAAATGTTCCCTCCTTAACCTGCCATATCACCCAGTCGACCCAAAAACTTTTACCAACTCTAACTTTCACATATGTACTCGGTTTGACAAACCGTTCACACCATTACGATCAAGACGACGAGATCTTCAACTTGACACTAAGTTTGCCACATTTGTTCCACTTTTAATTTCGAGTTTTTTTCCCTTGCCACTTGTGTATGTAGATCCACCTGGATCAATCCTCCCCACTGAGGAGATTTTGGACCACCAAAAGAAATAACACATCCCACACACTGCTTGTGTCCTCGCGAAATCACACTTTCAATCACCTGCACGTAAATTTGCCACATCCCTTACAATCATAAACATATCGTACATGACTCAATCAATCCCACACTTGCCAAGAGTTTATAACACACACTTTTTGGTCAAGGATTACATAATAGAAGAAATAACCAAATTACACACATATGCCAAACATCATTGTTGCTTTAGGAAGTGATGGAAAACACATCATCACTTTTACATTTATTTGCAACGCATGATTTACAAATTGTGGCGACAACAAGCTACTACATCTAAAAAAGCCACTTTTTACTAAATAAAGCAGACCACCATGAATTTGGTGGATTTATTTTTTGAACATTTTCACCTGTCAGTTCCTCTATCGATGCTTTTTGGGCTTGGATTATCTGACACGTGGCTTGTTGGTGTCCCATCACATTGCAACAACTACAACGATTCTTCCTCCTCCAAAATTTCCAGATTGTTTTGGAGCGCTTCCTCCTAATGTGCCTCTGATAGGTGCTCGTGGATCCCTCACTGTCACTAGGGTGTGATGAGGCACTCTCATCATCTATCGTTGGTGAGGTTTTGTTTGTCTTGGAGCATTCCCCAAACTCCTTCCTGACATACCCAAGTCCTGCATGACAAGGTAACTCTTCTACTTTGATAGAGTTTATGATTCCTTGGTTATTAATGTTGAGTCCCTTTCCCTGATGCCCCATATTCTTCAATAGTTTGGATATGATACCTGTACTGTGTTTTTCAAAAGCAGCGAAATCGTCATCATAAAACGTATGTGAAATCGAAGAAACACTTTTTACCTCAAGGGTGTTATGTTGCAGCTTCTCCAAGGCCTCATCCTTAGCTCACAACTGGCGTAACAACCTTTGTTTCTCCTTTACTGCTTCCTGTAGGAGTCTCCTTAGCTCAGTATTCTCTGCTTGAATGCTTTGATTTATCTCCTCAAGTTCCTTGAGCCATGCCGCATTGAGCGAACTTTTCATCTTTGGTACACTATGTGTTGAAATCTATGTTTCATTGCCTGAATCTGAACCCAAATCGATGGGTCCATCTGTTGCCATTCCAAGAGCTACAATCCTCCTTTCATCACCGAAATATAATCCCAAGTCAATTTGTGTACCTCGTGCAACTCCTGCTAATTAGGCGAGAGGACAAATTAAATGTCCCACAATTTTGCCCAGAATCCGGTCAACAAAATCTGTGAAAATGTTCCCTCCTTAACCTGCCATATCACCCAGTCGACCCAAAAACTTTTACCAACTCTAACTTTCACATATGTACTCGGTTTGACAAACCGTTCACACCATTACGATCAAGACGACGAGATCTTCAACTTGACACTAAGTTTGCCACATTTGTTCCACTTTTAATTTCGAGTTTTTTTCCCTTGCCACTTGTGTATGTAGATCCACCTGGATCAATCCTCCCCACTGAGGAGATTTTGGACCACCAAAAGAAATAACACATCCCACACACTGCTTGTGTCCTCGCGAAATCACACTTTCAATCACCTGCACGTAAATTTGCCACATCCCTTACAATCATAAACATATCGTACATGACTCAATCAATCCCACACTTGCCAAGAGTTTATAACACACACTTTTTGGTCAAGGATTACATAATAGAAGAAATAACCAAATTACACACATATGCCAAACATCATTGTTGCTTTAGGAAGTGATGGAAAACACATCATCACTTTTACATTTATTTGCAACGCATGATTTACAAATTGTGGCGACAACAAGCTACTACATCTAAAAAAGCCACTTTTTACTAAATAAAGCAGACCACCATGAATTTGGTGGATTTATTTTTTGAACATTTTCACCTGTCAGTTCCTCTATCGATGCTTTTTGGGCTTGGATTATCTGACACGTGGCTTGTTGGTGTCCCATCACATTGCAACAACTACAACGATTCTTCCTCCTCCAAAATTTCCAGATTGTTTTGGAGCGCTTCCTCCTAATGTGCCTCTGATAGGTGCTCGTGGATCCCTCACTGTCACTAGGGTGTGATGAGGCACTCTCATCATCTATCGTTGGTGAGGTTTTGTTTGTCTTGGAGCATTCCCCAAACTCCTTCCTGACATACCCAAGTCCTGCATGACAAGGTAACTCTTCTACTTTGATAGAGTTTATGATTCCTTGGTTATTAATGTTGAGTCCCTTTCCCTGATGCCCCATATTCTTCAATAGTTTGGATATGATACCTGTACTGTGTTTTTCAAAAGCAGCGAAATCGTCATCATAAAACGTATGTGAAATCGAAGAAACACTTTTTACCTCAAGGGTGTTATGTTGCAGCTTCTCCAAGGCCTCATCCTTAGCTCACAACTGGCGTAACAACCTTTGTTTCTCCTTTACTGCTTCCTGTAGGAGTCTCCTTAGCTCAGTATTCTCTGCTTGAATGCTTTGATTTATCTCCTCAAGTTCCTTGAGCCATGCCGCATTGAGCGAACTTTTCATCTTTGGTACACTATGTGTTGAAATCTATGTTTCATTGCCTGAATCTGAACCCAAATCGATGGGTCCATCTGTTGCCATTCCAAGAGCTACAATCCTCCTTTCATCACCGAAATATAATCCCAAGTCAATTTGTGTACCTCGTGCAACTCCCGCAGCCGTGACCTTCTCATCTTCCTCTGTTTTAGACTTTTGATCTTGTTGCATGGTGGCAGCTCTCCTCTCCTTCCTATCATCCCTCTTAGGTCTCAGCTCAGGGTACAGTTTCCAGGAATTGTCTTCGTCGTGTCCTTCTTTTTCACAATTAGTGCAAGAGGTCTTTGCTCCTCTTCTCTTTGTTGTCACGACTCTTTTTGGGTGGTCATTTTTTCCATATGTCTCCTTGTTTTCAAGATGCATGGCCTTCACACTAGCCTCATCTATAGTAGCAGGCTCAAACAATAATAATGAATGTCTTGTGTAACCATGTAAGGAACCAATATACTTAGTTACAATCTCTGGTGAATCTAACGGAATGTCTAAGTTCAATGCTTGTTTCCTAAATTCTTCAGTGAAGTTTTACACATTTTGGCATTTGCCTTGCTTTAGGTGTTGTCATTCCATTAATGTTTTTTGCTTATAACCCAATGGGTAAAACTGAGTTTTCAGTGCAAAAATAAAATTTGACCATGAGGAGAGAAGGTTACCCAGATTGGTGTTGCCTTGCAATTTTCTCTCCCACCAAATGATAGTGGTGCCACTCAGTCGAAGGGATGCCAACTATATCTTTGCCTCGTCTTTCTTGATTTGTTGAATCCGACATTAGATCTCAATTTGTCTAATCCAATTTTTGAGCTTTTCTACATTACATTCTCCTGTATACATAGGCAAGTCAAACTTTAGATCTAGTTTAAGGAACATTTTCTTAGATGTATGTCTTTGAAGTATGCACGAATGATGAGAAGAAGAAGAGAAACTATCACTAGAAGATGGAGAGGGAGGGGACTCTTCTCCACCATCTCCATGGTTTACTAATTCGAGGTCATTTGCATTTTTCTTCTCAGGCTTGACGCTTCTCATACTCTATAAACAATTTGTCTTCTTTCTCTGCCATGCTATAGAATGCCTTGCGGTAATTCCACTCTTCTTCCCAACGAGCTTCCTCATCTGCCATGTTCCTTCTTCGTTGTGCATGTCCTGCTTTGGGATCAAAAGACTTAAGCTTTTCTTTTCCTCTTTGCAACTTGTTTCTGGTTAGCATATACTCATGCAATTCGCATCAACAAAGACTTGCTCTGATACCACTTGATCCAAGATATTTTTCTTATAGATGCATTATAGAATTACATATAACGGAGCATTTAAAACCATGAAACATAAACACATAAAACGAAGAAAAAAGAGACTATGACACGCATAAGACCAAGACACCAAAAATGATTACGGAGTTCATCCAATTCAGACTACGTCTCCGGGCCCTTCTCAACAATGGGGAGGCCTTCATTCATTAAGTGGCGAGAAGAAGAAGTACAAGAAAAATTACATAAAGCACCCTTATACCTATGATCTGGAAAATGCCTGAAAAAATGGAGACCTCTATTGCGGAAACAGACAACACCATCAAATTGTTTTCATCGAGAGGTGTAGAATCCATATAAAATTTGTCCAATTTGGACTCTGGACAATTCTAGGCCCTCTGGAAATTGGCTCAGATCATGGTTCCACTACCCCTGAAAAAGGCTCAGGGTTACACTATCGGCCTCGATCTTTGTGTCGCTCCGGGTCTGCCTGGCACACTAGTGAAAAGTTGAGCTTTTATATAAATTTCTGGGCGGACTTCCCAAAGGAAGCCACTGGCGCAATGGTTAGGATTTGAAATGGTGGGGAGCAAGTCGAGTGGTCAAACCTTGACCCCTCCCAAATTGGTGCGTATTTTTTTTTCAAAACCCAATGTAGTTTTTAATGGGGGCCAGACCTGCATCGGGCGGCCCGCCCAACTCCCCGTCATCAAAATAGTGCAATGGAGGAGGGGCAGCGGGGGTGACAGCCCGCACCCCACCCATTAATATGTCATTTCTGTTCGATGGTTTGGGGCGGCGGGGTCATGGCCACTGACACCACCAATTTTAATATTTTATTGTTATGTGGTTGGGGTAGGGGTGGGGGTCACGACCCACCCCCTTTTTTTTAATATATATTTTTTATTTTTAAATAAACAAACCCTCCAATTTTTGAAATTCGATTTTTAGGCCGAAGGGGAAAAATTAAATGTCCCACAATTTCTCCCGGAATCCTGTCGGAGCTGGCCAAAATATGGTCAACGGAATTTGCGAAAATGTTGCCTCCTGAACCCACCATATCACCTAGTCAACCCAAAAACTTTGACCAACTCTAACTTTCACATATGAACTCGGTTTGACGAACCGTTCACACCATTGCGATCAGGACGACGATATCTTCAACTTGACATTAAGTTTACCACATTTATGCCACTTTGAATTTTGAGTCTTTTCCCTTGCCACGGGTTTATGTAGATCCGTGTGGATCAAAATCACACCCAACCATACTTTTGTACCATTAAAAATAAGCAATACAACCAAATCTCCTCAATTCATATTGTTAGACACAGATAATCATAATGGAGACATCATCAACAGACAACATCAATTAGAACAAAACTGATCAAATGTCATCATTTAGTAGTACTACAAACCCTAGCACACATTTGCGACTATCATAGGATTGATCAACATATGTACATGCTTACCATGAACAATACTTCTGTACAGATCTCAACATACTGCAAACTTTATCTCTGAATATATACACAACCCTACAGAGGTGGATTCGTGTATGTACGTGACTAATCCCAAACACACATGCGTACAAATTGAAAAACTTTCGCTGCAAACACAATTTCACTCTCCGCAACCTTTATTTTCAATACTACAGACTTCTGAATAATTCATTTAGATCACGGTATCATTATAATTATATATTCATCATTATTAGATAGTTTGACATTTGCAACAAGTAAATCAATCAAGCATATATGTTGTAACAGCCTTGGTCAAAAATCTATGTAAAAGTTAATAAAGGTAAAATAAGAACTTGGTCATGGGATATGTATTCCAAGCTTAATGTTGGGAAAAGCATCCAAGTTTGGGTGTTCATGTGGTTTATTATGGCTATGGAAATTGGAAAAGGCAATGGCTAAGGCTTTGGAAAGTCAAAGTGGCATTGTAACAGCCCTTGTGAAAATTCCATGTCAATAAAAGTTAATAAAGGAAAAAATAATAACCACGATTGATGGGACACTTATTCCAAGCTGAATGTTGGGTAAAGCATCCTAATAGATTTTCATTTCGGTTATTATGGCTAAAGGAAATTGTAAAAGGCTTTGGAAAGGCATGAGGCATTAATTGGAATTTTATTTATGAAAATAAAGGAAAATAGGAGAAAAGTAAGGTGAAAGATCACAAGTTGCATATGAGAAATAAAATGAAGGAAAATAATGGAAAATGAAGAAAATAGAGGCCTCAGTGATAAAAAGGCTTATGAGGATCAGTTGGCAATAATTTTATCACACTTATGGCTCTTATTCTAATCTCTCTCTCTCTCTCTCTCTCTCTCTCATACTCTTGGATACTTAGAGTTTCCTTGGAGCACTCTTGAAGCGTGTGGCATACTTGGAGATTTGGAGCAAGAAGGCAAAGGAAAGGCAGGAAAGCACAAAAGGACATCAGGAATAACAACTACAATGAGTTTTGATTGCACGTATCGAGCTGCATGTATGTTTTCCTCACTAATTTTGGCATGCATGGTGTATGCATGTGGTTTCTTGGTCATGATTTGCCATTCGCATGGAGGATTTCCTGGATTGATAGTGGATTTTCCTAACCTTACCATTCTTGGATATCCATGGTGTTTTGGGTTCAATTCCATTGTTTGTTTTCTGGTTGGTTCTCATGTTCCTTTAGCTTTGGGTTGAGTTATTAGTTCCTTTTGCCTTGGTTGGACAAACGCTCTGGAGCCCTAATTGGGTTGAGTTACTAGTCATGTAGCCTTGGTTGGAAAAATTCTCTGGAGCCAGGAAATAACTAGGGTTGAGTTACTAATCCTAGATCCTTGGTTAGAATAAACATTATGGATCCCTGGAAAGCTTAGGTAGAGACCAATCTGGTGATGGTTGTGATGTCTAAACGTGAGTTGGAATCATTGGTTGAGGGTTGAGGTGGTTTGGCCTTTGGAAGCCATGGTTCAGTTTTGCTGGATTTGTTGTATGAGATCCCACATTCGTGCTTGGAATATGGCACGGGGGTGATTGGCTGAAGAGAGATTTGGCTCAACCAACATGTTGGCCTGTGACTGCACATAACATGGAGAAGTGGTCCCTACAAGGAAATCACAGGGCAGAGGCATGAATGTTTTAAGGGGGAGGCCAAGCAATTCAAGCGCAGGTCAGGCGGAAAGCCCTATGGTCAAAATAGAAAAGTGTTGTGGTCAAGGTATTATGTTCCAAAGTTGTGTTAATTTCCGCATCCCACAAACTGTTACATATATTATATATTACATATAATATATGCAATATCACTTACTGCACTATGGACGAATAACGGAAAAAACCCTAGCTAATGCTTTGATCAACCTGCTACTATGCGCCCCCAGCCTCAGGTTGCTACAGGCCTTGCCAGATCTCTTCGAGGGCTCCTTCTATGGAGCCAGATGGAGGCCCGCAGGCTCCATCTTTCTGAGACCTAGTTGCAGGGTCCTCCCATTCACCAGGCATCTCCTTCTTCAGGCATCTCACTAATATCTCTGCCTCCCCTTGTACCAACCTTTATATGTGCCCCATCCCTCCTATGCAAGAGCCCAGTCAAGATCCTCCTGATCCTCAGTCGAACATAGCTACAACAACAGCCACAACTGCCTCCATGGACATTGATTCCGTAAATAATAATCCCCTCCCCTCTGCCGGATTAGGGTCAGAGATGACGACGACTGCTAACGATGGAGCCAAAAGGCAAAATGCTTGCAACCTTAAGGCAACAAAAATCCCCAAAATAATCATTCAGGATCCAGATGTCGCAGTTTATAGAGAATACATGCAAGAACACGCGATTATTTGCAAATTTATGGGCATTTGGCCCACAGAGAGAGCTCTAAAGGGATGGATCCATGCTAAATGGATTCCAAAAGGAGAAATCGAACTTCAGTTAAGATCTAAAGGCTTCTTCACAATTATTTTTTCTCTCCTGGAAGATAGAGACATGATATTTGAAGGCGGGCCTTACTTCTTTAACTCAGCAGGACTATACATGAGATATTGGAAGGAAAATTTCACACCAAACAAAGAAGATTTCACTAGGGTTCCTGTTTGGATTAGTTTGTACTCTCTTCCCATGGATTAATGGGCTCCCTCAGTCCTAAAATCCATTGGGGATGAACTTGGAGAATACATAAAGCTGTCTGAAGGTACAAAATATGGGCACTATATCTCCTATGCTCGCATCTACGCTTACATCGACGTCTCTGGAGCCTTACCAGAAGCCATTAGACTGAATTTTAGGGACGACATATGGACCCAAAGCATAGATTATGAGCACATCCCCTTTCACTGTAGAAAATGTCATGAACATGGGCATATTTTCAGAAATTTCCCGCAAAAAAAACCCCCTACAAAGGAAGACCAAGCAAGAAAAAGGGATGAACAAGGATTCACCAAAGCAGGAAGCAAATAAAAGCAAGGAAAAAGAACGAACATCAGGAAATATCCCCCAAAGTTTGCTAGAAAAACAAGTTCGATCTCCTATCCACGCTTCAAGAGGATGCAGGCCAACACAGCAAGGAAAAGGAAATGAATATAGAGAAGGAAACACCCGTGGACAGAAACAACATAGAAATGGACATAACAATTTCTCTCACATAGGAGGGTAGCATACTTGAAGATGATACAGACATGGAGAGCATTCAGGACATACCCACACCCGAGGAAAGAGCGATTGAGCAAGTCCCGATGGGAACGGACTTGCAAAAAATAATAAAATATTGGAATGCAAAAGTTATAGAAGGAGTTCCCATAGAGCATATACATAAAATAGATGAGGCCTACAATCTACAACAAAGTTTGTAGAAGTAATGAGAGCAAAAAAACAAGGGGGAAAACCCAGCAGGAGGAATCATGGCCAACCTCAAAGCCAGCCAACACATCACCAAAGGGCAGACTCGGAAAAGAGGCAGAAAAACCAATAACCAATTCCTTCAGGAGCTCGAAATCTGTCTCGTCAATGAAGGAAATGTAAGGATGATCTCTCTCTCCCCCAAATTGTTATCATTATTTGTACATCCTAGAATATACGAGGACTAAATAGTCCCAATAAGAAAAGGATCCTGAAATCCAAAATAACATCAGACAAGCCTGATATTGTACTTCTTCAAGAAACCAAAAGAAACTTAAATGATACAGACTCCATTCAACATTTTTTCTTCAAAAATCACTATAGCCATCTGGCCATCTCGGCCTCTGGCACTGTAGGAGGTCTAGCCACCTTTTGGAAGGACTCCATATTCCACTTATGTGAATCTCTAGATTCCAAACATGCCCTCACCACCAGCCTCCAAATCTCTGGTACTAAAGACAATATCTGCATCACTAATGTCTACACCCCTCACTCTGCTTCGGAGCGGGTGGCCTGTCTCATCCGCCTGAAGAAACATCTCAGCTCCCTCAGCCACTCCCTAAGTCTCATAGCTGGGGATTTCAACATGATCCTCAATATTGGAGAAAATCATGGAGGCCTTTGAATATTGGACACTGAATTTGCGGCCTTTCAAGCCATGATTGATGAACTAGGCCTAATAGACACTCCCACAAAAAATAGCACCTTCACTTGGAACAATAGAAGAGGAGGGGACAGACAAATTTCCTCAAGTTTGTATCACTTTCTCCTCTCTAGGGACCTCTTCCTTTCATCCCTAGAAACGGAAGCAAGCATTGCCCCTCACGCAGGATCATATCATTGGCCTATTGTTCTCAACATGAAGCTCTATGAAAGACCAAAAAACTCTCCTTTCAGGTTTGAAGCTTTCTGGATTACCCATCCAGAATTTCAGGACAAAATGAGGGAGTGGTGGTCTACTCCCCTCCCCTCACAAGGCAACAAAATGTATAGCTTGCAACAAATATTAAAGCTCATCAAATTGGAACTCAAAGCCTAGAACAGGCAAAACTTCAGAGACATAATAGCTGACATAAAGCTAATTGAGCTAAAAATGCAAGCCCTCCAACAAAATATCATCAATCATGGTATGACAGAGCAAAAAAAGCAGGAGGAAATCAAGCTTCAAAAAAATTGGGACGACCAAGTAGCTTAGGAAGAAACTCTTTGGAGGCAAAAGTCCAAAATAAGTTGGCTCAAAGATGGAGAAAAGAACACAACTTTCTTTCACAGATCTATGATCCAGCACAGAAAATTTAATAGAATCCTCAGTCTCAAAAAACAACAGGGTCTTATCCTAAGCACTTATTCTGAGATTGAAGCTGAGCTCAACTAGTATTTTGGGGCCATCCTCACGGAGACCAACCAAGATAATGAGGAAGACATCAAGAAAATCACAAGGAAAATTCCTACTATCTTAAGCAGAGAGAATAACAAAATGTTGTTAAAAAAGATAACAATGGATGAAGTGGAAGAAGTTGTCCATTCCATGCCCTATGGAAAAGCCCCGGGTCCAGATGGATTCACTATAGATTTCTACAAAGCCTATTGGCCCTTGATCAAAGATGAAGTCTATGACCTAATTGAAGAATCTCGTCTCAAAAGATCCATCCTTAAATCCTTCAATGCCACCTTTCTCACGCTCATCCCCAAATCTGACAAAGCAGACTCCCCTGACTAGTTTAAACCCATCGCTCTTTGCAACATTATCTACAAGATCATCTCTAAAGTCCTAGCCAACCACATCAAAATTCTCTTTCCACTTCTCATCTCACCCCACCAAACTGGTTATGTTGAGGGTAGGCAAATTTTGGAAAGCATCATCCTCTCTCAGGATGTCATCCACTCCCTCAAGGATCAACGCAAACCGGGCATGCTTATCCAACTGGATATTTCCAAAGCTTTTGACAAAATAAATTGGAACTATATAAGGAAAATGCTGGTCGCCTTTGGGTTCATAAAAGATAGCATAAATTGGATCATGGATTTAGTCTCGGGGGCTTCTTCTCCATCCTCCTCAATGGTTCCCCCTTAGTCATCATCAACCCTTCTCGGGGCATCAGGTAGGGTGACCCTCTTTCGCCCTTCCTGATCTGAAATTGTGAGAACAAAATATTTCTTATACAGAGATTGACAGTAGGGGCTTTTACTGGTTATTTCACCTTTACTAGAAAGGATGAAACCATAAGCTTCTGGCCCACAAACTGGCTCTGCCTAAAGAAATATAATGTAAACACTTAAATAGATCCGATCAATGAAAGTATTTGTTTATGTGCAAAGTATTCATTAATCAAAATTTTATGTGTGAATAAGAAAGTTCAAGTATTCTGCAAAGGAAGTAATGTGGTTTGAAGTGAAACTAAGGAGTTGTGTTCACTGTATAAGTCTGATTGGGAAAAGTGTACTTATGAAAAGTTACTGTTTAATGAAGCAAAATCTGAAATATAATAGCAAAAATGCACAGCATAACAGTAAGCAATTGTTTAAGCAGTTCACCCCTCTCTTGGGCTACCTCTGCTGGGTCCAAAAGCCTCTAATTAGGCTTTTCCCTCTTTCATTAATGCTCAAATTAAGAATTACACTGTGTAGAAAGCCTCAAAAGGAAAAATTAGTTGCATATTCAGAAACAGAAGACTGAAATCAATATAAATCGACTATTCATTCACCTCCAATGGATGAGTATAGTCCAACACAGCTGATCTTTCATTAGGCCCTGGTGGCTCCACAACCAGAATCGCTGGTAAAGTCACTGATAGAGCACCCTAATGGCTCTGCAACCTATCCCAACAGCTCCAAAATGCTTCAATACCCCAAAATCAAAAAGAAATTCGTCCCAAATGGACTTCCCTAGCCAAAGTTATGGCTAACTGAAGTTTGCCCAGTGTCACCTAGAAAAACTCCACTAAATGTGGAGAACTGGAGTTAACTCTAGTTAAAAATGGTGACGGGCGCTAAATTTAGGGAACCGCCGAAACTACCGCCGAATTGGAGAGTTGACGTATAGTGCCATGTGACCACACTGAACGGATTGTATTAATATACATTGAGTTTAATGCGGATTTTGTTAAGGTTTTAAACCATATGTATTAATGTATCTCCGCACCAGGCGCGGAACCGTGTGACCAAGACCCACGGTGTTATTCGCCCATATCAAACAACAAAGTTTAAACATGAATTCGCGTGGATGGTTTAACAAGCACTGCGTGTGGCCCAATGGCCGGTCCGTCGCGTTGTTTCCGCCCTGACCCGATTTCAAATCCTGTCACGTCCAAAATAACTTTTATATGCCATTTCGTTTGAATCCTTGGGGCCACGTGGCGGCCTCTGGGCTGGCCACGTGGTACCCTTTGATTGGCCGCCTGCAGAATATTTCACAGAATATTCTATGGAATATTCCACGAAATATTCTCAGAATATTCTGTGGAATATTCTTTTTTTAATAAAAATATTTTTTATAAAGTCAAATTTGGCCATCCTTTTACTGAAATTGGCAAACTTCAAAGCTGAATATCTTTCTCATACGGTGTCCGTTTTCAGTGCCGTTCATGTCTACAGGATCGTTTTTCTGAGCTCTTTCCAGTCAATCTGGTTTCGACCAATTCTGAACAACTTCATTTTTGAGCATTTTTCTACAAGAGACTTGATCTCCTGATCACTTCCTCTTTGTAATCATGGCAAAAGGATTTGGCTGCTCCATATTTGTTGCCTCCTCCAATGGCCGCATCAGTGGCCTCACTCTCTACCCCCCCAATCCCCCGACCACTCACCAAAAATTCGTGGATGATACGCTCCTCATGGGCAATCCCTCTGTCAAAGAAGCCCTAGCCTTCCATGCCATTCTAGATGATTTTTCTCAGGCCTGTGGTTCCTCTATTAACAATGCCAAATCCAAACTCTTTTTCCTAAACACCTCCAATGCCATTCAAATTAACATTGCCCGTATTCTTGGCTTCCAACTAAGCTCATTCCCCTCGAAATATTTGGGTGTTCCCCTAACTGATAAACCCCTTTCCAAAGGCAACTGGGAATCCCTAGTCTCTAAGCTTAAAAAAAAAATTCCAACTGGACCTTCCACTCTCTTAACTTCCCTAGTAGACTAGTCCTTGTGCGTTCTATTCTTTAAGCCATGCCTCAGTACCAATACTCAGCCATTGCGACCCTGAGATTTATCTCTAACCAAATCAAAGCTATAAAAAGAGATTTCCTTTGGAAGGGCAAGGCGAATAATGACAAATGGGCGCTAGTTTCCTGGAGCAAACTCTGCAAGCCCAAAAAAGCTGGCAGTCTTGGTCTGAGGGATCCAGATCTCCTTGGCAAAGTATAAGGAGAGAAAACTTGGTGGCATTCGATTACCAATCCTACCACATCCTGGGCTAAGCTCTGGAAAGCCAAGTATGCTCCAACTCATCATCCTGACTCCCTGATCGAACTCTCAGGCAATCTCAAAGGTTCACCGATCTAGAACCAGGCTTGGGATAACAAAACTCTCATTCAAGACCACTGTTTATGGGAAGTGTGTAACGGGGGGAATGCAGTGTTCTGGGATGACACATGGGAACAACGCCCCAAGCTCAACACTGACATTTTACTCCCCATTAGGTTGCAACTGGAGAGGCTTAACAAAATGATTGTCAAAGATTTTTGGAAAATCGAGGATAACACGGATTGGCGGGTGTGGTTGGACCCCAATGAAATGGCTCAGCATAACCACCCCCAGATTGGGGCAATCCTTGCTGAGGAGCTTCACAAAAGACATATTCAAAAGGATGAGGAGATGGATAAACTCAGATGGGGTTCAAACACAGCAGGGCATTCAATATAAAAGAGGCTTACAGTCTCCTCTCTGACCCCAACCCCATCCCTTTGGACAACAAATGGAAAAGACTCTGGAACCGTAACCACTGACCTAAAATTTATCTTTTCCTCTGGCTCATCCCGCACCAAAAAAATCTGACTTGGGACAATATCCAAAAAAAAGGCTTCATAGGTCCGTCTATCTGCACTCTTTTCAACTCCAACCTCGAAACTGCCAATCACCTTCTCAACGAGTGTCAATTTGCCTCCAACATTTGGAATTGGCTTTCCTTCATCTTCAAAGCCTCAGATCGTGATCCCTCCTCCATCCTCATCGCCCTTGACCTATGGCGCACCTCCTTCTCTTCCCAACCCCTCATTAATCTGGCATAGAACCTTCTGCCTGACATCATATGTTGGGCTCTCTGGAAATAAAGGAATTCTCGTATCTTAAAAAACTTGGCAAACAAAGAAGAACAGATTCTTCACCTCATCAAGAAAACCTTACGTGAATCAGTTTCCATAGCCAAAGTTCCAGACTCCTCCTCCCCCCCCTACCAGGGAGGATTGCCACATTATTTCCCTTCTCGATCTCTCTCCCCTATTCCAACCCCCTCATCCCTCTGCTTCCCTGGCCTCCCTACCTGAGTCAGTTTGGCACACTCCAGATCCCAACATTATTAAACTCAACTATGACGAAGCTTTTAAGGATAATCCTAGCAATGCGGGTTTTGGAGGAGTCTTCCACAATCACAAAGGAAATATTCTCTGGATCTACTATGGGAACATTGGCTACACCACCAAAAATGTCGCTGAACTCCAAGCTTTGGCTCACAGGCTTGACATTGCCAGAAATCACAACTTTTGGCCCCTCCTGGTAGAAGGAGATTCTACCATCGCTACCCAAGATTGTCGAAAAATCCAACAGGGGCGAAGCGTTCAACAAGTCTCTGACTGTTGGCACATAAGAAAAATCCTACAAAAGATCAAGCATAGTATAGACAACGCTGGAGGCTTATCCTTCTCGTCTGTTAGGAGAAAGGCCAATAAGATGGCAGACTTCTTGGCAAACATCGTCATCAGAGAATCCAACAGACTCACTTCAAAGGACTGGGAATCCACAGTGGCGCCATTTGTCAAAACTTAATGTCTCTGCATCATTGTTCTAGATTTGTAGTAGGCCGAGCCGGCCTCTACCTCGTTCCCCCCTCCCAATCAATTTTGTAATCATGAACCCCCCACTAGCGTTCCTTCCCACGAGTGGTCCCTCCTATGGCTCATCGGTGACCTACTCTTAGAAGTACGCACCCACTCCCATCATTAATGTCTCGCATGATTCAGACAGCCCAGCTGGCACGCCTCCCAAAGGTTTACCCGGTAATTCTCACCACTCGCCTGCCTATTTCATCTCCTTCATACTTGTTTCTACCTCACTCCTGTATGGTCGGCCTGAGAAGCCTGCTTCCACTCGGCCTCCCCAGAAGTTGTCTCAACACGACTTCCCCCCTCATCTCGATGCCTCTCCCTCCACTCTTCCTCCTCTCTCCACTTCCATGGCCCCTCCTCACTCTCCCCCGCCTCCCCCTGCCCGCCGCGACCACTAAGATTACTGGGTCAACTCTTCTCGCCCTCCTGTTACTCGTGCTGAGACTGAGGCCAGAAATTCCACCCGAACTTATGTGGACAATACAAACCCTGATATGTAGTGGTGTATAGAAAACATGCAGAACGTTGCCCACATCCGTTGCAGAGAAACGCCTTCGGAGGCGATCGACGCTTCGCTTAGTTGGATCCCGGATCCTAGGCTAACTAGGCCACGGGAGAACTTGTTTAGCAGGGCCATTGACCTGCATTGGCATACCAATACTTTTCTTTCCATCGCCCTTAAGGAGCAGAAGGACAAAAACAAAGAGCTTGAAAGGAAAATTGATTCCTTGACAGATAAATTTGTTATGTACGTGAGGGAAGTGCACCACATGTGCTTCGTAGACAGAAGCTCCCCTCACTACGCCATTTTGAAAAGAAGTTTTGCGATGCACCTCCATTAGAGCCCTAAGGTCGAAGAAGGTGCTCAGCGCCCCTCCAAGCATGACTGCCAGGAATTTGGTCCTTCCACTCATCGTCGTCAGATCTTTTGCTCGGATGAAGGGACACCGGATAGGCCTATCAGTGTTGAAGACTATATAAATTATGAAGCCGAAGTGCAACATTCCCCTGGCCTCTAGTTCTTCTGTTTCGGGTTTGGCCTAATGACCTTTTTTCCAGAGTAGCAATGTATCATTTTCTCTTGGTTTTGTCAACAACACTCTCCCCTTTGTGCCTCTCCCTGTATTCTCTTTCCTAGAGGGCGAGACTAAAATGCGTCAGTAGGTTGTTCCTCAGTTTCTTCTCAACGATCAGAATATTCGCCTCCCAAGGCCTATGATGTAATCTATGTTTCTATAATGAATGTGAATAGACCCACTTAATTTACAAAAAAAAATATCACTTACCGCACTTAACTCCTTACCTATATCGCATCGGCATTCTGCAATTTCCATTTGCATGTCATATATATGACCGCCCCTGAACCCCGAAATGCGATATAAATTGGGACCGCCATCCATCCACCACGTCACCTTCCACTTTCTGCTCATCGCACTTCGCTCCCCACAAATCTTAACTCTTACCTTCTCCTATGCATATATAAAACTTGCGATATGCGATTTGCGGGCGGTCCCACCTCCGTCCTGCCACATCACTCATCCCCCTCTCACCACACATCTCTCCCTGCAAATATTATCTCTTACCTTCATTTGTGCATATATAAAACTTGTGATATGCGATCTACGGGCGGTCCCACCTCTTTGCCACGTCACCTTTCTGCCATTGCAAATCACATATCGCAGATTCTAGAATTTACCCTCCATTCCTTATAACAAAGCTCTCAGGTTTGCGATTTGTGATATGAAATGGGGCCCCACCTTCCTTGCCACATCATCTAATGCCATCCTCTGGCCTCTGACCCGCTCTTTTCAGTTTAAAACCATTTATGTTGTGTATTAATACTATCGGCCCCCACCATTACTTCTGCCATTTCCTTCCATTTTTCACACGTCCCATCACCGCTAAGCCCCCAACATCTCTCTGTCATATTTTCTCCCCATCAATACATCTAAAGGCTCATGATCTATTTCGCACCCCCTCCACCTTCCGAAGGTTAATTCTAGGGGGGTCCGAAATGGTCGGTTTTGGAAACCACCTCCGGTGCTACGTGTCAGCTCACAGTGACTTCGCACCCCCCCTATCCAATACCACAAACCATCCATGCCCCCCTTCGAAATCCGATCTCCGATTTCACAAGTCAAACACATCATTGGTTTAGGCGGGAAAAACTCAGCAGAGGTATATTCAGTTTTTCAAATGAATCGCCTGCTGAAGAGCTAGGCATACACAACGTGATAGGCCTGTTCACTACGGTTATGAAAATCATGAGAATAAGGGAGTGCAGGCTCTCGACAGCAGGTGGAATGATGAAGTGGAAGTTGAACTGTTCACCTGTTTATTGCCACTCCTTTCCATCCCCATGGAATATTCCAGGATTTGGCCTACGTGGCTCATAATTTTGTTTCTTTTTACTTTCTGATTATGATGTTTTGCTGGTGAAATCCCGATTTCACCTGATTTTGTTTTGATTTTCTGTTTGTAGGAGTGATTTCTTAATGCACGCTCTGCTAGTTTGTTAGGATATTTTGATTTTCACATGTGTGGGTCGATCATTACAGAATATTTAATCATAAACCCTCAAGGAGAACTCTATATGTAGTGAGTTTTAAGATGAAAGAAGGGTTCTACATTTTGGAGAATTTTGCTGTAGTTCTGTATGATTGTGATCCTTGTGCTCTGAGACACATATTTGGGAGAGTTGTTTTGAACTTAATATGATACAATGTTGTTTATTTGGATTCCAGATGGGGCAATGAGTAGTATGTATCTGTATTCCCTTTGTTTATCAATAATCTCCTGTTTATTGTATAATCATCTTTTCATGCTCTACTGCTATGGATGATTCGTGTAATGTAGTTGTCGGTAATATGCATTTTTATTCATGAATTCATTTGATGTATAACACTCATGTGTTAAACTTGTTGCACTTCCTTAATTTGCGCTCCACGAATCTCTACTGTTAGTCCTATTTCACTTGCATCTGCTTATTTTGAGTTCACGAGAGGCAGATTCTTAAGGATTTTAAGCTTGTCTTTTGTGGATTCATCCTCTGTTCTTCTTTAGCACCTCTACATAATTTGAAAGCCTCTGTGCATTGCTTCATACTTGGCCCATTTGAAAGCCATCCAACCATTCATCCTCTTGAGCCCTCTCATAGTATAGGGTAATTCACAGGAAGCAAACTCCAAGGTCTTCTCCATTCCTGAACCACCAAAACCATTATTTCTCTTGATCCATATTTTGTCAGAGGCATCTATAAAATTGTTCACATTTAACCTCTGATTTTAAGATGTCCTAGGCACTGATCTTTTGGAACTCAAGGCTGTCTCTAGGAGCTACAACATCTTTTTGGCGTCGTTGCCAGGGATACGAATGAAGAAATATTTTCCTTGGGAGATGACATAAATTCCACCCTTCAGACAGGTTAGCACGAAGGGTTGGGAGTTGTGTATTCCTCACCTTAGTGACTCCACTGTAAAAGTGTCCTAATCAGAAGTAATTCCGGCTTTCACTAGGCCTCACACCAGATTCAAATCCACCATCTACTCCCACCTCTAAATCAGATGGTTGTGCCGAGTTTTCTTTTGAACAAGTATGCTCCCTTGGCCCTCCCTCATCCTCTAAATGATATGCCGCAAGACTATCTAGAACGGTTGCCTCGGTTCACATGGGAAGATAATACTTCTGCGCAAAGACATATTGAAACCTTATGCGCCTTTGCTGAGAATGTGAATGTAGAGCACTTAGATTTCGTATTAAGTCTTTTCATCCAATCCTTGGAGGGAGAAGCTCGGAAATGGTTCAAGTCTCTAGCCAACAACACGGTCCACACTTGGGAAGAAATGGGAAATTTTTTCACATTGAAATGGGGAGAAAAAAGGGACCATGGATACATTCTCACCAAGTTTAATGCTCTAAAAAAGAGACACAATGAGGATGTAACATAATTCATAAAGAGGTTCAATAAGCTCTATAATAATCTCCTCGCTGAAATAAAGCCTCCCCAAGCAGCTGCTAAGGTGGTCTTTGCAGGAGCTTTCAAACCAGAGTTCGGGTTTACCCTAAGAGAAAGAAAATCTACAACTCTGGATCAGATCTAGACTGATGCATTGGAGGTAGAAGACAACTTTGCTTCTACTATTAAATTCAAGGGGAAGACATAATATTAAGCTAGAAGAAAGAATAGGGAGGAGGCTTCTACTTCTAATCAAGAGAGGGAATCACAGGAGTATAGAATTGAAGAGATGAATAAGTTGATCAGGAACCTCTCAAATAAGCTGGTTAAGCTTGAGTTAGAGGCCAAAAATTCCCCTCCTCATCCCAACCAAATGATTCCTAACCAAGGCTTTAATCCTTAGTATCGGAAGCCCTCTCTGCGGTTGTTGCGATGGGATAAGAAGGAACAACAAGACCACATTCAACCTCCTCTATACAGGGAAGGAGAGTGGAGGAATAGGTCGAGGAGGTCACAGGCAGCCAAGAGAATAAATTCCTCGCTTACTCTGATGAGGAGGAGGGTGAACTCATCTTGCAAGGGGAGCAAGAAGAGAAGGAAGTCCATCCAGAAGAATGAGATATTGACAATTACAACAGGAAAATCATGGATTTCATGCAAGTTCAACTCCACAAGAAGTATGATCTTAGGTCATCCAGAAAGAGAACCCAAGGGCAAGAACAAAATGAAAACTCAATATCAAGAGAAAAAAACCCTCCTAGTCCTGCTAGTAAAGGGAAGAAGCCATTAGAAGATTCAGCCCCTCATAAGGCCACTGCATCCACTTCCACAAAGAAATAAGCTAATCCTCCCAAAAATGAGAAGTCTCCATCTATACCCTTGAAGTTGCCCGACCCTCCTAAAGAGTAGTTCAAAGAATCCATTACAGAAAAGGGCCCACACCCTTTAATCTCCAAGAAGAACGACCCGTGGTGGTTTTTGGACTGAATGTAGAACCAGTTCCTAGCCTATTTTGAAGAAGAGGGAGGCGAGCTTACCCTCCATGAAGAAGGGGAAGAGCTGGAGTGATTCCCAGAGGAAAAAACTAAAAATCAATAATAGCCTGGTGATCTGGAAACAGAGGCAGCAGAGCTTAATTGTCTATATCCACAAGAACATCCTCAGCAAGCAACGTTTCCTTCAGAGATTAAAGACCAATCAGATTTTCATGATGAAGATCATCTCTCAAATTCTCTTTCAATAGCACAACAAATTGTTACAAATCATGTTCCTTCACCCGAAATTAACGAGATTTTGCAGCTCCTTGCAAGCTTCTGTGTGAAAAAGAGAGAGATAAAGAACACTCAGATCACTTGACTACTGTGGATAATGAGGAAAAACAATATGTTCCCTTGCTGTTCGAAGAGAATTAGTTTCAACACACAAGCAAAGGAGCAGTTTGGAATGAGGTTTGCTTTCCTGTTACAAATATTCTATAAGATCTTATGTTGCATGTTTACCATGTTCCTTTGGTCAGTGTATTGTAGTCATCAGTAAAGGAAGAATATGAGGTATGTATCATGATGTTTGTTCCACCATGGCAAGGTAAAGTTAAAAATTGGTTTGAGAATATTTCATCTGCTAGCATGAGCAATTTTCATCAATTCATGCAAGTTTTCCTAGGCCGATGGGTAATCATGGGAAACATATTTCTTATCACAAAAGAGTATGGACATTTAAAAAGACAGTCTGGGGAGACAGTACAATATTTTTCAACCAAGTTCAATAAAGTGTATCATTCAATGCCTACTGATATAAGGCCACCCCCAGGAGTGTCCCTTTGGCACTACCCAAATGCCTTTAATCTAGGGATGGAATTCCAAATAAGATAAAGGGACACTACAACCCTTGAAGAAATGCAAAATGTTGCAGTTGATGTGGAAGTAAACCTACTGAACAGAGAGGCAAAGCTTAAAACAAAGGAGGAATTGATCTAGTTCGATTCTTTACCTTTATGCCTTAACTCATCAGATATAATGCAAACATGTTTCGAGTTATTTGAAGAAATGGAGAACACATGTGCAGTACCAAGTTGTGAGGTTGGATTGATTGGGTCAGAATATTCAGAAATAGGTCAAGTGTATCTTGATCCAATGACTATATATATTGAAAACTTATTCATCACAAGGCCACCATACCTTTCCAACATTTTTGTTGTTGTTCAGGTTTACCAAGCTCCTTGCAAAGAAGATCAGGCTAAGAATTCCTATCAAATACCATTAGCAGGTTTGTTCATGAGTTTGGTGAAAAACAGTGAAAGAACAAAGTTATTAGAGCAGTTGCTTGCCTGGTTACACTGGCATTATTGTATCATTTGGAATAGAAGTAATTAAAATAGATTAGGGTAGGTAGGTGTGAAAATAAGCTCAATGTTATGAGCATATTTCCGAGTTTAGTTTCAGATTGCTTTGCATTTTTCAGTTCAAGTGTGTTTCAGTTTCTAGTTTCAACACAGTTCAAATTTCAACATTCAAGGTTTTCAAGGTGCGGCAGTGATTTCTGTTTTATATAGTTGGCGGTGCACAACTGAGTTGTAGTTTCAATTCAAGCTTACAGTATGCATTTGCAACTCCATGAGCCCAATAAAGCACAAGCATTCAGGTCTATAGGTTCTCAACGCACTTAGAACAGTACGTTGTCCCCAGATGGAGCCAATGTTGGCCTGTGACCGCACATAACATGGAGAAGTGGTCCCTATAAGGAAATCACAAGGCAGAGGCGTAAATATTTAAGGGGAAGGCCAAGCAGTTCAAGCACAGGTTGGGTAGAAAGCCTCGCAGTCAAAAGAGAAAAGTGTCGCAATCAAGCTATTATGTTCCAAAGTTGTGTTAATTACCCCATCTAAAAAACCGTTACATATATTATATATTACATATAATATATGTAGAATCACTTACCTTACTTAACTCCTTACCTATATCGTATCGACATTCCGCAATTTCCATTTGCATGTCATATATCTGACCGCCCCTGAACCCTAAAATGAGATATAAAGTGGGACCGCCATCCAACCGCCACGTCACCTTCCACTTTCCACTCATCACACTTCGCTCCCCGCCAATATTAACTCTTACCTTCTGCTATGCATATATAAAACTTGCGATATGCGATCTGCGGATGGTCCCACCTCCGTCCTGCCACGTCACTCATCCCCTACTCACCGCACATCGCTCCCCACAAATATCAACTCTTACCTTCCGTTGTGCATATATAAAACTTGCGATATGCGATCTGCAGGTGGTCCCACCTCTTTGCCACGTCACCTTTCCGCCACCGCAAATCGTACATTGCAGATTCTATCATTTACCATCCATTCCTTATAAAAAATCTCTCCGGCTTGTGATTTGCGATATGAACTGGGGCCCCACCTTCGTTGCCACATTATCTAAAGCCATCATCCAACCTCTGACCAGCTCTTTTTAGTTTAAAACCATTTCTGCCATGTGTTAATACTATCGGTCCCCACCATTACTTCTGCCATTTCCTTCCATTTTTCACATGTCCCATCACCGTTAAGCCCCCGACATCTCTTCGTCATCTTCGCTCCCCATCAATACATCTGACGGCTCATGATCTATTTCGCACCCCCTCCACCTTTCAAAGGTTAATGCTGGGGGGAGGGGGGGGGTCCGAAATGGTCAGTTTTGGTAACCACCTCCGGTGCTACATGTCAGCTCACAGTGACTTCGCACCCCCTATCCAATACCACAAACCATCCATTCCCCCCTCCGAAATCTGGTCTCTGGTTTTCACAAGTCAAACACAACATTGGTTTAGGCAGGACAAACTCAGCAGAGGTATATTCAATTTGTCAAATGAATCCCCTGTTGAAGAGTTAGGCATACACAGTGCGACATGCCTGTTTATGATGGTTACGGAAATAATGAGAATAAGGGAGTGAAGGCTCTCAACAGCAGGTGGAATGATGAAGTGGAAGCCGAACTATTCACCTGTTTATTGCCACTCCTCACCATCCCCATGGAATATTCCAGGATTTGGCCTACATGGTTCATAATTTTGTTTCTTTTTACTTTCTGATTATGATGTTTTGCTGCTGAAATCCCGATTTCACCTGATTCTGCTTTGATTTTCTATTTGTAGGAGTGATTTCTTGATGCATGCTCTACTAGTTTGTTAGGATATTTTGATTTTCACATGTGTGGGTCGATCATGACAGAATATTCGATCATAAACCCTCAAGGAGAACTCTATATGTAGTGAGTTATAAGATGAATGAAGGGTTTTGAATTTTGGAGAATTTTGATGTAGTTCTGTATGAATGTGCTCCTTGTGCTCTGAGATACATATTTGGGAGAGATGTTTTGAACATAATATGATACAACTATTTTTATTTGGATTCCATATGGGGAAATAAGTAGTATGTATCTATATTCCCTTTGTTTATTAGTAATCTCCTGTTTATTGTATAATCATCTTTTCATGCTCTGCTGCTATGGATGATTCGTGTAATGTAGCTGCCGGTAGTAAAAAAAAATATTCATGAATTCATTTGATGTATAACGCTCATGTGTTAAACTTGCTACACTTCCTTAATTTTCACTCCATGAATCTCTACTGTTAGTCATGTTTCACTTGCATCCGCTTCTTTTGAGTTCACGGCAGGCAGATTCTTAAGGATTTTAAGCTTCTCTTTTGTGGATTCCTCCTCTGTTATTCTTCATCACCTCTACATAATTTGAAAGCCTCTGCTCATTGCTTCATACTTGGCCCATTTGAAAGCCATCCAACCGTTCAGCCTCTTAAGCCCTCCCATAGAATAGGGTAATTCACAGGAAGCAGACTCAAAGGTCTTCTCCATTCTTGAACCACCAAAACCATTGTTTCTCTTGATCCATATTATGTCAGAGGAATCTATACAATTTTCCACATTTAACCTCTGATTTTAAGATGTCCTAGGCACTAGTCTTTTGCAACTCAAGGCTGTCTCTAGGAGCTACAACACAACCTATGGTCTGGTGGAACGTGGTAGTACCATCTCCGGTTGGTTATTACATTCATTAATGAGAATGATCCATGTGGATATCAGTGGCCACCCACCTATTCCATTTGGACCTGTACCATCAATTCTTTTAGTTTTCCAGTTTCAACACAACTTACTATTTTTAGCAGTTTTTCGGGTCATCAACTTCTGAAGCAGTTTTGAGGCCCTAATGATCTAGGTGGATATTGGTGGCCACCCACCTATTCCATTTGAACCCCCACCATTGGTTCTTTCAGTTTTTCAATTTCAGTACAAATTACTATTTTTAGCATTTTTTTGGGTCCTGAACTTCCAGAGCCGTTTTGAGGCCCTAAACGACGTTTTTTTGGGAAAACCGGGAGCAACATGGGTGCATGGACCAATTTTTCTCACATAAAAAGTTTTAGTCTTTGGATAGATTTTTCTAAAAAGGTATGGTGGACATCAAACGAAGATCGTATGCCAAAGTTACATCCCCGAGAAGTTGAAACACCAATTTACCCAAACGGGGCCCATAGTTTTGGCACTTCATCTCCTAGGGTTAGGTTTTTGGATGTTTAGGGTTTTCCATTATTTCTCAATAATAAATAGGCCCTCAAGCCTCATTGTAACATAGTTTAGAGGCCTGTAGCTGCTATATGTCTTCTCAGAGATAAGCTACAAGTGCCCTAGCTAGTTTATTTCCATTATGTCTGTAAGCATATTTCTGTTATTTTATATTAATGAAATGAAGTATTATTTCTGCTGCATCTCTGTGTTTATTTCTATTTCTTTATTTTACTATGTTCTTGCATAAATTCGGATCAATATTATCATAGGGTTCTGCACTTTTCTCTAATTTTCTTTGCATGTCCCCAACGAGGTTAGGGTATAAGGAGTTAGGGCTCGATTTGATTGAACCTTTGCAAGATCAACCTCGCAAACCCTGACGACCTCCCATGGTGGAAGAAAAGAAAGATGAGGGAGCAGGATATCTTATCAAAATATTTCTCGAGGAGGACCTCGAGAAACAAAGGAATGCGATGATGGATAGCTTTGCTTAGATCCTTCAATGACTACCCACCTACGGCGCATTTTCATCCAACAACCACTCTGGAGGCGCCATTCCCATCAAGGTACAAGTAAAATTTGACATTCTTGTATTTGAAGGCCATATAGATGCAGACGCCGTAGATAGATGGTGGAATTTTCTAGAAGGGTATTTCTCGGACCGAGAAAATATTATTTTTGCACTCCTTAAAGCCACCCCCCATGTCAAAGACTAGTGGGAAACCTATTGTGAGCAAAAGGATGGGAGGGAACCCTCTCTATTCTTGGTCGCACCCACTTGGAATTCATTTTGAGATGGCATCAAGGAACAATATTACCCTGTGGGGATCTATGAGGACAAGTACATCCAATGGACCACGCTGCGGCAACAAAGGGATCAAGATGTGCACGAACTGACGAATTTGTTCCATACCCTGCGAACAAAGTTGGGTATTTAAGATTCAGAGAGACATTTGGTGCTCAAGTATCGCAACTGTCTGCACAAAAAAATTCAGGAGGAAATGGAGTTCCTCGACATTACCTCGCTTGGCACGACATATTTTTATGCCGCCAAGATCGAGAAAAAATTTAAGCAGAAGAAGCGAGACTTTGGATCTGTGAATCCGAAGCCAGGGAAAGGCGCCCCTGAACCACAGAACAAGGGGGAAGAGCCAAAGCGGGGTGACTCAGAACACCACCACAAATCCAAAGAAGGACACGAGGAAGTGGTGTGAATTTCATAACAGCCCCAGTCACATCACAAACGAGTGTTGGGCCAAACAGTCATTGGTGGTCGAACTGAAGGAATGCGAATCAGATGCATGTTTTGATCCTGAGCCATAACCAGACAAGGGAGATGAAAAAGGGAAGCATATCATTGATGTGGACCCCAGTGCCATTGTTGCCACCACCAAGCTCCAAAGGGAGTATCCTGAGAATTTAGAGGAGGGGTAGCACCTCTTCCATTCGCAGATGTGGGTGAAGTGTTCTCCACTGGAATTTCCTGTTGATAGCGAAAGCCAAAAGAACCTCATTTCAGCAGAGGTCGTGAAGCATCTTGGCATACCAATGATAGCACACCTGCAGCCATATACCATTGGGTGGCTTCACAAAGGAAGAGATCTCTACATCCACCAGCAGTGCCGCCTTCCATACAACATCAAGCCATTCACGGATGAGGTACTGTGTGATGTCACTCCTCTTGATGTGTGTAATGTATTATTGGGCCAACCATAATTGTGGAGGCAACATGCTGTGTATGAGTCTAGTTCTCGTGCTGTTAGTATTACTTTAAGAAATAACTTGTACAAGATACCGGAGGTAATACTGCCTCTTTCCATCTCTTTCACTACTGCAAAACAACACAGTAAGATTGTTTCGAGGAAATTTATTTTCTTTACCATTCGCCCACAAGGAAAGAAGAAGATTGTGACCACAACCTCGAAGAAGGGCTCCCCTGCACAGCAGAAGTAGATGGATAAAGGCATGGAGGAATACGAGGACGTTTTCTCCTCACCCACAGGGGTTCCTCTACACTGTCAAGACAAGCACTCCATTGATTTGACCCCTAGCGCACCGCCGCTTGATGTTGCCATACCTCATGTGACTACACAGATAAAATCCTCACATGTATTTTCTGAGGTAACCAAATTTATTGAACGCATCCAGAATGTCTGCCAACAGGTCTAGGACATCCTGGACAAATCCAATACCAAGTTCAACAGAATTTTTCTCCCATGGAGGAACTTAACGCAATGGGAACCATTTCTTCCTAGGGAGGGAGGAATGATCCAGGTGGATATTAGTGGCCACCCACCTATTCCATTTGGACCTACACCATCAATTCTTTCAATTTTTTAGTTTCAACACAACTTACTATTTTTAGCAGTTTTTCGGGTCATGAACTTCCTAAGCTGTTTTGAGGCCCTAATGATCCAAGTGGATATTGGTGGCCACCCACCTATTCCGTTTGAACCCCCACCATCGGTTCTTTCAGTTTTTCAGTTTCAGTACAACTTACTATTTCACTACAAGGAAAAGACCCTCTAACGGATGTTTTTGAGGAACCCCTTATAAAAATAGCCAAGATATTCGTTTGTAGCAGAGGTTACTAGAGGAGGTTGGTGGGTGGAGGTTTTTTATTTTTGTTTTGTTTTTTGTTTTTTAAATTTCGGTGTGTTTCTCATCCTACACCGCACTGGTGAGTTCCACTAGAAAAGCACCGGTGCGTACTACAAATTGGCACACTGGGACACAATGCTCTCCGTACAAACCCGCCCGGTGCGTCTAATTACTGTAGTGCACCGGTTCCCTACACAGATTTAGCCTCGGTGTGTCCTAAAAACCTGCGCTAAAACTGAAACAGCCTAGTGCGGTTGGAAGAAACCGCCTGGTGCACCTCAAAAACCCGCACACCGGAAAACAGTTAAATAAAAAAAAATTATGACCAAAAATTTGCATTTTTCACTTTTCAGTGCTCCAGAGATCTCAAGCACCGGTGAAAATTTACCTTGTGTGAGACACCTTGCCATCAGTGCTCCCATTGCATGCATTTCTGCCATCCATTGCCCACCACCTCCATTTAAAATTTTGCAAAAGACAACCAAATTTAGTTTTGCAAATTCTACAGCAAATATGCCTCCTCGATGCCCAAATGTACAGGTATTTTACATGTTTCTCCATAATTAAACTTTTTGGCAGATTAGTTTTGTAAAATAACTTAAAATTCACGATTAAAAAAAAAAAATTCCCAGGGTGCGCTCGAGCCGTTCGGCTCACACTAGTTCGTGGTGCTGCCTGTAAATTTACAGGTCGCGCCGCGACCCGTGCTAATGGTATATGCACCGATTCCGGTGCAGTACCAAAACGACGCACCGTGATTTTTTAAAATTACAAAAATTGTAGTGTGGTCGGTTACCCGGTTGCACCGTTGACCATGCCCAAGTTCGGGAGGGCGGTGCGTTGACTGAAATATGTGCCCTGGGGTAGATATTTGGGTCAGTGCACCACCCTCCCAAACTTAGACATAGTCAACGATGCGGTCCTATAAATGACCACACCATTGACCATGTAGTGATGTCAGGAGGGCAACACATTGCCTAAACTATACGCCCCGGGGCGCATAGTTTGGTTAGCACACCTCCCTCCCAATATTGGTACATAGTCAATGGTGTGATCAGTTATACCACCGGAGCATTGACCGTGTAATGATGCAAGGAGGGTGGTGCACTGATGAAACTATTTGCCCCGGGGCGAGTAGTTTGGTCAGCGCACTGCCCTCCCGAATTTGTACATAGTCAACGGTGTGATCAGTTAAACAACTGCACCATTGACCATTAACTGATGTTTGGCGGTGCATTGATGGAATTATCTGCCCGAGGCTGGATAGTTTAGTCAACGTACCGCTTGAGAAAGTACATGTCATGATTTGCAGTGCGCTGAAAATTTCCATTGCACTGCATCCGGTGAACGATAAAAATAGATGCACTAGTACCGGTGCATGCCTGTTTTTTTGGGCTCATTGACTGTTTTATTTTTTTTCAAAAAAAATTATATATATATATATATATATTTTTTTTTAAATACATGTCTCATTTAATAAAAAAATTGTGTTTAATATGTCAATCATTCAATGACGTAAAATGAGAGAAGAGAGGGAACAACATGAACATATGGTGGACCAGTATAACGTGGTTTACTTATGGGAGGCACGAGAGAGGGAGAGAGATATGTACCCTCATTCTATTACAGTAACCACCCAGGCGCTCCTGTTGGGCCTCTGTTTTACCATGTTTTATATCATCTTTTATTCGAAATCACTCATGCTTTTGTTTAGCTTGAATAAGTCATTGTCATAGTTTTGTGCATTCTCGAAGATAATACGTAATTATTTGCTATTCCTTTGTTTTAATGAGATTTAAACATCAAAGGCATATTTAATAATAGTTTGTGTGTTTGCAAGTTTACAAAGTTGGTTATATGCCTATTCTGATAGAGGCGAAGTTCCTGCACTAGTACGAGAATACATTCCTGCACCAGCGTTGAAAATTACTGTCTGCTGAAAATCCGCATAATTTCTAAATGGCAAAGTTTGACCTCGGTTTTTATGCAAATGGAGGTGAATTATGGAAATCTGAGCAAATGGGTTTTTCACAAATATAACCAGTTACCCATAACCGAAACCATTTCCAGAGATTCAAATTATTCCAAAAGTTATGAACAGGTCTTTGAAGCACTTTTATAAAAAAGAGACTATTATTTCCAGAATTCTGAAAACACAGTCAACAGTTTCCAGACTGCCAACTTCTGCCTCGGGTTTTGTGCAGATAAAGATGAACGAAGAAATTCCGTGACATGGGTTTGTTTCCTAGTATAGGAAATTGAGTATTACGTGGGCCGTTTTCCAAAATAGGCAATGGTTGAAGAGATACGAAGGGGGGCTTTAAGGCAATTTGTTAAAATTAACAAATTTTCCAGAATTTTAGGAAAAACTCAGAATTGGAAAATTTGGATTAAATCTCAATTATTTTAATAGGGGAACGGTTGTATTGATTATATGATGCAATTAGAAATTGTTGGGATTCAATCCCCATATTCCTTGCAAAGGAATAGTTTGTTTTAACCATTACGAAGGATTATAAAAGGGGATGATGCACGTAGAGAAGAGGAGGACGGACGGTGGAGGAGTGACGCTACAACAGCGGTGTTGTACCTTTGTTTTGCTAGTGTCACCCAAATCTGGGCTGGATATGTAATCACACATGTATTTGCTTTGAAGACTTAATAAGAAGAGCCCCGCCTTATGCTTCATGGATTTTATTCCTTTATGTTTGAACAGTTGATTAATTAACTAAGTGCTGAGTAGCGTTTTTACATAAGAGGGAAGCGTGTTGGTTGGCTAGGGCCCAGCCAACCCAGCACGCTTACGCCACTCTCTTTCTGTTCTTGTAATTTATGTTTTTAAACTGCCAAGTGTGATTTAATTTACAGCATTTAAATTTATGTTTGAGTGAAAGCAGATCTGCTGCGTGAAGTAGTTAAATTTACTTTCTACACGGTTGATTTATTTTCCTTGCCTGGTTCGAGCAGGAGGAGTTACCTGCCCCAATGCACGTTGGTGTGCTATTCACTTTCTACACGTTTGGTCTATTTTCTCTGCCTGGTTCGTTCCTGCACCAGTGTGCGTTGGTGTGCTATTTACTTTCTGCACATTTGGTTTGTTTTCTCCCCCTGGTTCGAGCAGGAGAAGTCACCTACACCAGCGCACGTTGGTGTGCTATTCACTTCAGCAAGCCTTTCTAATTTACTTTCAACAATTTTCTTGCTTTCATTAAACACTTTATAACAGATTGTTTCTTTATTTCTGTAGACATTTATCTTTTTGATATGAAATCTGGTTTTATAACACTTGCAGTAATTAAGCATTGATTTTAGGAATTAAAAGTTAAAGTGTAAGAAGCTCTGATCGGGTACAAGAACCAGTTTCTTGGTACTAGATCTGAGTGCTTTGGACTTGAGAAAGTTCAAGCCCTTGCATGAAGAAAAACACTTTTAGTACATACATTTCTTTACACCCTCTGCATAAATCGCTATTCCTGCACTAGTGCAAGAAGACTACACTAGTGCAGGATCGATTCTTGTAAGAAGTATGTCTTTACATAAGCAGGTTTGAAGGGGCCCCTCTGTTGAAGACTGCTAAGGTGTCTTTGCTAAAGAAAAACATAACACATACTCAATAATTAAGAATTGATCAGTTGGAGTGATTGCCTTTTTATTTTGATTCCTTTGCAAATGCATTCTTTCTTGTTCCAGCACTAGATTACTTTGATGATTTAGTTATCTTTTACTCTTTCGATTTTGCAATATTTTCTTTAAAGTAGGAATTTCTATCAGGAAAATTCATACCATCTCTGGCATTTCCTGTGCTTCGTCTCTAAGTTTACGAATCCCCCGGGTTGACAATTAAATGTTGAGTAGTTTTCTTAAGTGCAATTCCTACACCCAACATTTTGGCGCCGTTGCCGGGGAGGCGATTTGATTTGGTAAGAATTTTTCTGTTGATGTAATAAGGGTAAGTCTTCCTTTATCTTTTTGTTTTTTATGCAAGTGTGGTGAGCTTTATTTCAACCAATAACTTTTAAAATAAATTACCTTCAGATCCTAATCTTTAACGTTATATCATTTTTGAGGTGTTGTAAGAACCCATGTTACTAATATGTGTGTGGAGACAGGGACTATCAATAAACCAGATGGACTTGAAAATGATAAATATGAAGGACCTCTCACAAGCCCTAGCAGCTGCTGGGATTTGGACCTCTACCTCTCAGGAAGAGAACTTTTTGACAATATTCAAGAGCTTGTCCATTTCTCCACCACCACAAGAGGATTTGGAAGTCTCTTTTGATTTCCCTGATCAGTCATCTAAGGAGACAAATGAATCATGCACTATAATCAATGGAGAACATCCACTGGAGCCTGATATTGAGGAGTTCTTGACATGTCTATCAGCAGATCTAGAATGTAATCAAGGGACTACTCACCCTACAGAGAATAATCAACATGACATGGAAGAAGAGGATGAGCAGCATGGGCCGAATCAAGAAATGGACCAAGAATACCATGATCATATCGAACATTGGTTCCGAACAATGACTCAAGCGAGGGAGTATTCTTTTCTTTTAAAAATCTTGTTATCATATCAAGTACATTGATTGGTTTTTCATGCTCATGTACACTTTCAAGTTTGTATGATAAATTTGAGCATGAATATATATTTTCACCTGATCCGCACATGGCTTCATTGGAAGTATGCCTACACTTAAGGGTGATATTTCTGTTTTTAAAAATAGGGTAGGGTAATGAATAAAGATGAATAACAACACTCTTGAACTTGTGATGTCATAAAAGCACAGCTTTTGAATTTTTTTTTTATTACGCATTCTCATGGTAAAACTTGTCTAAAGTTCTTTACACTTAACGCTTCATATTTTTAAAGTGACTTTGATTGATATGTATTGTTATAAGTTACATGTAATACTTTTCTCTTATTCTAACAAACTATCATACAGAAAATCTTTTCAAATTCCTCCTCGAAGGGACCAGTGAAAAACCTCCTATGGTGGACCACATCTACAAAAATCTAATAAGCTTTCATAAAGAACCCTAGCATGATAAACTCAAGGAATATTTTTGGTCATTATCTGAGATGTTTTTTTATAAGTTCTTAGGGTAGCATGACCAACCAGTAAAGAATAAACTTTTCATGCCATCCTGCACTCTTAAGGAGTAGATTTTCTTCCCCACCTATTAAGTAATCCATTTGGGGTTAATCATAATGAGAGTTTTTTTTTTTTAAACATAAACGAATTAATTGAAGGATAGGAGGTCTCATTGCGAGCCACCCTACTATGATCATGGGTCCTAAGGAAGATGACATTACCGCATTGGTCACCAAGCCAGGGTAATGGCTTTCAGTTGGAAAACTGGAAAACGAGAGGTCTCATCGCGAGCTGGCTCATTCATTCTTGTTAGTTCTCGTGAATGGCGTTGTCGTTAGCTGGTTACCAAGCTAGGACAACGTCTTTCAATTAACTTATAAAAAGAGAAAAATTAAATGCTCATAAATAACTCTGAATCTATATCTAACAGGTGGGAAAAATCATTTCGTAAGGTTAAAAGGTATCCCTATCGAGGCTATGGACGCCTGCTGGCAGCAGGGCCATGCCTGTGGTATTAAAGTTGGCTCTACACTATAATTTACTTGGTTGATTTTGCTTTCCGTGAAATCACTACCAATCTCTTCGAGAATGGCTTTAAAATCCTTTCGTTGTTATGCCTTGGCGTTCTATCTTTTTGAAATGATTTTTTATGGACATGAGGACCCTTAGTGCTGGTAGTTCACTGTGCCCATACAAGAGAAGCTTTAACTATACATGGATGATGATAAAATAATCATTCTGGGAAGGTATTACAATGTCTACCTGTAACACCATATCGTTTAAATCATGTCACTCATGTTTATAATGAGGATGTTAAAGTGAAACTTTTGATCACAGATGCCTCCGAGATATTATTTTTGAAAATTTTAAAAGTTGTCTATTTTTCTCAAGCATGCACCATCCTTGCAATTTGGTTTTTTTTGTGTGATAAATTTTCTTGGAATTAGTATAAATAATCAAAGAGTCCAGCAAACACTTTGTTCTTGAAACAAGCTTTATCTAGCATAGGAAATGTGATTACATAGGATTGCAGGAAATATCATTACGAATGCCCATAAATGTTTTTAATATTGCTTTTTGCAAGGGAGCAACAACTTGACAATTGATTTCCTTGCATGAGGACATGCATGAAGGTCAACATGGGGGGATGTTGGGCCTCTGTTTTACCTTGTTTTATATCATATTTTATTCGAAATCACTCATGCTTTTGTTTAGCTTGAATAAGTCATTGTCATAGTTTTGTGCATTCTCGAAGATAATAAGTAATTATTTGCTATTCCTTTGTTTTAATGAGATTTAAACATTAAAGGCATATTTAATAATAGTTTGTGTGTTTGCAGGTTTACAAAGTTGGTTATATGCCTATTCTAATAGAGGCGAAGTTCCTGCACCACACGTTCCTGCACTAGTACGAGAACACATTCCTGCACCAGCATTGAAAATTACTGTCCGCTGAAAATCTGCATAATTTCTAAATGGCAAAGTTTGACCTCGGTTTTTATGCAAATGGAGGTGAATTATGGAAATCCAAGCAAATGGGTTTTTCAAAAATATAACCAGTTACCAATAACCAAAACCGTTTCCTGAGATTCAAATTATTCCAAAAGTTATGAACATGTCTTTGAAGAACTTTTATAAAAAAAAGATTGTTATTTCCAGAATTCTGAAAACACAGTCAATAGTTTCCAGATTGCCAACTTCTGCCTCGGGTTTCGTGCAGATAAAGATGAACGAAGAAATTCCGAGACATGGGTTGTTTTCCCAGTATAGGAAAATGAGTATTATGCGAGCCGTTTTCCAAAATACGCAATGGTTGAAGAGATACGAAGGGGGGGTTTAAGGTAGTTTGTTAAAATTAACAAATTTTCCAGAATTTTGGGAAAAACCCAGAATTGGAAAATTTGGATTAAATCTCAATTCTTTTAATAAGGGAACGGTTGTACTGATTATACGATGCAATTAGAAATTGTTGGGATTCAATCCCCATATTCCTTGCAAAGGAATAGTTTGTTTTAACCAATACGAAGGATTATAAAAGGGGATGATGCACGTAGAGAAGAGGAGGACATATGGTGGAGGAGTGATGCTACAGTAGCGTTGCTGTACCTTTTTTTTGCTGGTGTCACCCAAATCTGGGCTGGATATGTAATCACGCATGTATTTTATTTGAGGACTTAATAAGAAGAGCTCCGCCTTATGCTTCATGGATTTGATTCCTTTATGTTTGAACAATTGATTAATTAACTAAGTGCCAAGTAGCATTTTTACATAAGAGGGAAGCGTGTTGGTTGGCTAGGGCCCAACCAACCCAGCACACTTACCCCACTCTCTTTCTATTCTTGTAATTTATGTTTTTAAACTGCCAAGTGTGATTTAATTTACAACAATTGAATTTATGTTTGAGTGAAAGTAGATCTGTTGCATGAAGTAGTTAAATTTACTTTCTGCACGGTTGATTTATTTTCCTTGCCTGGTTCGAGCAGGAGGAGTTACCTGCCCTAGTGCACGTTGGTGTGCTATTCACTTTCTACACGTTTGGTTTATATCCTCTGCCTGGTTCGTTCCTGCACCAGTGCGCGTTGGTGTGCTATTTACTTTCTGCACGTTTGGTTTGTTTTCTCCGCCTGGTTCGAGCAGGAGAAGTCACTTGCACCAGCGCACGTTGGTGTGCTATTCACTTCAGCAAGCCTTTCTAATTTACTTTCAACAATTTTCTTGCTTTCATTAAACACTTTATAATAGATTGTTTCTTTATTTCTGCAGACATTTATCTTTTTGATATGCAATTTGGTTTTATAACACTTGCAGTAACTAAGCATTGATTTCAAGAATTAAAAGTTAAAGTGTAAGAAGCTCCGATTGGGTACAAGAACCAGTTTCTTGGTACTAGATCTGAGTGCTTTGGACTTGAGAAAGTTCAAGCCCTTGCATGAAGAAAAACACTTTTAGTACATACATTAATTTACACCTTCTGCATAAATCGTTGTTCCTGCACTAGTGCAAGAAGACTGCACTAGTGTAGAATCGATTCTTGTAAGAAGGATATCTTTACATAAGCAGGTTTGAAGGGGCCCATCTGTTGAAGACTACTAAGGTGTCTTTGCTAAAGAAAAACATAACACATACTCAGTAATTAAGAATTGATCAGTTGGAGTGATTTCCTTTTTATTTTGATTCCTTTGCAAATGCATTCTTTCTTGTTCCAGCACTAGATTACTTTGATGATTCAGTTATCTTTTACTCTTTCAATTTTGCAATCTTTTCTTTAAAGTAGGAATTTCTATCAGGAAAATTCATACCATCTCTGGCATTTCCTGTGCTTCGTCTCTAAGTTTACGAATCCCTCGGGTTGACAATTAAATGTTGAGTAGTTTGCTTAAGTGCAATTCCTGCACCCAACAGCTCCTAAGGGAGGTAGGCCTCCTCAAGTTATATGAGGAGGTTACATCCCTTAAGGGCCATGGTGGGTTATTACGACAACTTATCTTTAGGTGGAATGCCCACCGACAAGATTTCCGGGTTGGTCCTAACCAGTGGCATGCGCCCACTGAGGAGGATATCTATTTTATTACTGTCTTATCGAGGAGAGGGAAATATTTTCCCTCGTTCCTAGAGGTCCCCGTCAGCTATGTAGCAGGGTGTCAGTTGGTGTACTCCCATAGATACGTTAGCGCCGATATACTGTTTCTTGCAGATTTTCAGGTCTCCGGTGTTCAGTTACGTATTGCTTCATTTGGTGGAGAGGAGGTGAAGTTCCTCTCACTACTGATTTCGACCATTGCACACCATACCAGTGACGAGAAACGCATTAGTTGCCCGCTTTTATTTTATGTTGATTCTTTATTACAGGCGCCACGACTTGTGAGGTCGTCTACGATTTTTTTGCGGCAGTTCTGTACAGCTTTAGATAGATGTCGTGCTCATGCACAAGGGAGGGTGAACTTCCGTTTTGATTGAAAGCTATTTTTTTAAAATTTTTTGAGAGGTTTTCAGATACAAGGCCTACTTTTTTTCCGATAGCCTCGTAGGTCGATGCTGCATGTACGGATGCAGATGTGGGGACAGATGATGCCCAAGAGAGGTGAGTCAGACTTTTCAGTGAGGATATCGCATGATGCAATGGAGTTGTTAGCCAATGTTTATGATCATGCCTTCGTTTTGGTCCCCTGTTCGTATGTTGGTTTGGATTGGCGAGGGTGTGCCAACATCCTGTTCACAGATGATGAGCCGCCATATGACAAAGGTAATATTAGTGTTTTCTTTAAATTTATTCTAACTTGTTCTTTAATTTGTTTTTATTAAATTTTTTAATGAAAATGTCTAATTATTGTTGTGTGTGTGTATATATATATATATATATATATATATATATATATATATTGTAGATATTGGGTCATTTGATGGCAATGAGATGCCACCGCCACCAAATGATCCAGGTGTAGATCTTGATGACGATCAAGAGATGGAAGATGCCAAGGATCAGATCGGTGCAGATAGACCTGGTCCTCATGTTGCGCAGTTACCGACTGGTGTGAGGCGTAGGCCTGACACTAGATTTAGGATGGAGTTGGGCGACTAACTCTGTCGACTGCTTGTGGAGGTTGGAGTCAGGCCGGCTACTATCAAAGAGATACAGGCTGATGATAGGCTAACAGGGATGTGGAGAGGCATGCCATGTGATATGTTGACCCTGATGAAGCATGTCGTAGGAGCTACCAGCTTAGTGGCGTAGTTGAGGAGGGCCCTTCGACATAGGTGTGGTCGAGACGCAATACATTGACGGTCGAGTAGCGACACATCATCTGATGATCACGATCAGGGGAGTGATCATCGTTCACCTCGCGCCACAGATGAGCAGCCTACAACATCGACCAATAGTCATGATCATGAGCAGGCTGGACCATCCACGTCGAGTCAGCCTTCTCAGCCTGCAAAATCCAGTAGTCATGATCATAATGAACATGCTGGACCATCCACGCTGAGTCATCATGAGCAGCCTGCAGCATCTAACAGTCATGATTATGAGTAGGCTGGACCATCCACATCGAGTCATCATGAGTAGGCAGTTGATCCTAATCAGCATCAGGCACCTCCAGATCAACAAGCACATGATGATCAACATTTATCTGAGCTTGTTGAGGCTGCACCATTAACTGAGCAGGCCTCGATTAGTACTACTATTGATGATGTACCACTAGCTGATATTTGACATTTATATTACAGTTGTATATTTTTGACAATATATATATATATATATATATATATATATATATATATATATATATATATATATATATATATATGGTCCATGTATTTTATGTTCATGTTGTAGTTGTACTTAATTTACATGTTGGTAATCATCATGATGTGTATATTGTTAGGTCATGTTAGATATGTTCATTTAATGTGCAACTTGCAGATAGATGTGTATGTGATAACAATTATTTGACATGAGATGTATATTTGATGTTTGTGCTGTGATGATGTTATACAATGCTTGTGTTTTGTTAGATGATCATGATCACGATGATTAGATGATGTTAGCGAATTTGAATGTGTTTTTTAGTCAAATATGATGTTTGTAAGATGGCTATTTAAATATTAAATCACGATATTTATTAAATATTATGTCGTGATTGTAATTGAAATTTTAATTTTAATTGTATGTAAAATTGTAAAATTGTAATTGTAATTATATATATGTAAAATTGTAAAATTGCAATTGTATGTAAAATTCTAAAATTGTAATTTTAATTTTATTTGTAATTGTATGTGAAATTGTAATTGTAATTATAATTTTAATTGTAATTGTAATTCTAATTCTAATTGTATGTAAAATATTTGTAAAATTTTAATTGTATTAATGTGAAATGATTGTAATTGTAATTGTAATTGTATGTAAAATTCTAAAATTGTAATTGTAAATATTGTAATGGTAATTTTAATTGTAATTGTGTGTGAAATTGTAATTGTAATTGTAATTCTAAATATTCTAATTTTAATTTTAATTGTAATTGTATGTAAAATATTTGTAAAATTTTAATTGTATTAATGTGAAATCATTGTAATTGTAATTGTATATAGGTAAAGTTGTAAAATTGTAATTGTAATTGTAATTGTAAATTTTATGTAAAATTCTAAAATTGTGATTAATTGTATGTAAAATTCTAAAATTGTAATTGTAATTGTATGTGAAATTGTAAAATTGTAATTGTAATTGTAATTGTATGTAAAATATTTGTAAAATTTTAATTGTATTAATGTGAAATGATTGTAATTGTAAAGTTGTAATAGTGATTCAAATTCTAATTGTAATTGTATGTAAAATATTTGTAAAATTTTAATTTTATCAATTATGTGAAATGATTGTAATTGTAATTGTACTTGTATGTAAAATTCTAAAATTTTAATTGTAATTGTATGTGAAATTGTAAAATTGTAATTGTAATTCTAAATATTCTAATTTTAATTGTATGTAAAATATTTGTAAAAATTTTAATTGTATTAATGTGAAATGATTGTAATTGTATATATTTAAAATTGTAAAATTGTAATTGTAATTGTAAATTTTATGTAAAATTCTAAAATTGTAGTTGTATGTGAAATTGTAAAATTGTAGTTGTAATTGTATGTAAAATTCTAAAATTGTAATTGTATGTGAAATTGTAAAATTGTAATTGTAATTGTAATTATAATTCTTATTGTATGTAAAATATTTGTAAAATTTTAATTGTATTAATGTGAAATTATTGTAATTGTATGTGAAATTGTAAAATTGTAATTGTAATTCAAATTAATTTTATGTAAAGTATTTGTAAAATTTTAATTGTATTAATTATGTGAAATGATTGTAATTGTAAAATTGTAATTGTAATTGTAATTGTATGTAAAATTCTAAAATTGTAATTGTAAATATTGTAATTGTAATTGTATGTGAAATTGTAAAATTGTAATTGTAATTGTCATTGTAATTATAATTTTAATTGTAATTGTATGTAAAATATTTGTAAAATTTTAATTGTATTAATGTGAAATGATTTTATTAAAATTTTTAAACTTGTAAATAATTGTAAAATAATAAATCTAGAGTAATATGAATTTTTGTAACATAATAAAGTTTAGAAAATAATGCAAATAAATTCATGTACTTTAGAATTATCATTATTTTATTATGATCTTACATAAAAAAAAGAAATTTATACAGTACGCCATTGTTTTCGAGATCAACATAATTGCAAATTATCAAGTGAAATGATTTTAACATTAACACAATGCAAATTACCAATTAATTCTGTTGAGATTCAACAAGAAAATTTAGCACCCACGCCTAGTGCATTAAGCACTTAGACTAGGGTGGGGCTCACAGTGCTATTTTTGGGTGCATGTCTATTTTGGTTATCCCTTAATTAAGATGGACATTAAACTGTAATCTATTCTCAATGTGGACTTGAATCAATTAATTGAAAGTGATGAATTCAGTTAGCTAGTGGATTTCGAGTTAGAGGTAGTTGGTGAGGCATGCAAAGTAATTCTAGTTGTAATAGAGTTTGAAGTGCAATGGTTTATTAGTTAATGCAAGTTGTAAATAGTTTGACTCGGTTAAGTGAGTTAAACTCAGTTGTGCTAGTTGTAACTAAAGAGACACTAGTGAGAGATCTAGTGAATTAAATATTAATTAATTCACAATCAGTGATCTCACATGTAACTGAGGATTTACTATTATTAGCTGCATGCATGTCAGATCCAATGGAGACCCAGTTAAGTTCTAGGTGAAAGGGAAGTTGACTATCAGTTGTAGGATTATTGGGTTGCACACATGCAACCAAACACCCATTGGAGTGCCCATGATACTTGCGCAGTCAAGGCAGGCAAGAATTCCTATCTTTTAGGGATCTATACCATCAGGGATTGTGCAAGCAAGGCAGGCTGTCTGGAGGCTGAGAATTGGCTATGCGTTGGTTAGTTTTGCATATGACAATGTGAGACAATTAGCTGAGTATTGGAGGGCTCTTGTGAGAAGTGTTTTTTACGTAATTGTTTCATGATCCATACTTAATATACAATAGAAGATAGTGGGTTTTTTAGTTGTAAGCTTTCCTCGGGAAATTATCTGTGTTGTGTCTGATTGATATTTCTTCATGTTCATGTGATTATCGATTGTGTTTTTAATTTTGCAAAAGATTTGTAGAAGCGATTCATTATTTAACTTTAGTACATTGTTAGATCGGGTGAATCCAATATATACATGCATGTTGTATAATTTATACATGGTGTCAGAGCACAGGAAATTGCAGAAGTGAAGCAGGAGTTGATTTTGTGACTAGATAGAATTCAAATTTGCAGAAAGACTTTCTTGGTGCTACAGCTGATTCAAGATCAAAATGGCTTTCAATGGATTGAGGTTAGAGTATGCACTCGAGGGAAGCTCAAACTATATTTCTTGGAAGGAAAGGATGGAGGCAATACTCGAAGAAAATGGCTTAAAGGAATTCATTAATAATGATGTTCCTAAACCTGTTGTGGCAGATGTTGCAAATATTGATGCATGGAAAAAGAAAGTGGCAAAGGCGAGGAGGATTCTGTTAGAGGGAGTACGAGACCACATTGTCTCAAGCCTCCATGGGAAAGCCACACCATATGCAATGTGGAAGGCTTTGATGGATCTATTCCAAAGTAACAACAACCATAGGAAATTGGTGCTCAAAGATAAAATCAGGAAGATCAAGATGGAAAAGAGCGACACCATTCCAAAATATCTAACAAATTTTGTCCAATGTCGGGATGAACTGGGGAGCGTTGGAATAACAGTTGTTGATGATGATTTGGTGAGCTTCCTAGCTTTTCCCAAGATTTGGAAAAATTAGCAAGACTCTGTTAATGGAAGGGTAAAATTTCCAGATTGGGAATGATTGTGGTCAGATTTGGTGCATGAGGAGTTCAGACATAACACCAGAGATGGATCTTCATCTAAGAATGGGGATGAAGAGGATTGTGCTTTGGCTGCCAAGGAAAGGAAGGGGAAGGGGAAGAAATTCCATTCTAAATCTAAGTCCAAGAATGACAAGAAGTGGGACATGTCCAAGGTGAAGTGTTTTCACTGTCACAAGCATGGGCATTTTGCTACTAACTATCCACAAAAGAAGAAGAACAAGAAGGCTGGAGGATCTGAAAATGGTGAGGCCCTTGTCTCGTAATTTGAGCTTGACTTCTCATTGATTGCATGCATGGTGTCCAATGCATTGGGATATGTGTGGTATTTGGATAATGGCGCTTCCTTTCACATGACGAGAGATAAGGAAATTTTTAGTGACTTGGAGGAGAAAGATCTCCAGATGCATATTGAAATAGGCAACGACAGACGGTACAATGCTATCGGGATTGGTACCATTACCTTTCAGAGGGATTTAGGTAAACCATTTCAATTAAAAGATGTAATGCATGTACCAAGTTCGAAGAAAAATTTGGTCTTAGTTGCAATGTTGGTGGATAGAGGCTATGATGTTGTTTTTAGTGATGGAAAAGCTTTCCTATGACATAAAACAACTTGATAAGCCAAGAGGATAGGGATTCGAGTTAAGAATCTCTACAAGCTGGAGGTATATGGCTGCGCAACAATGATGGGCAAGGCAGTTCAAGTGGTGAGCTGGGATGAGGGCGAATTACAGCATAGGCGATTGAGCCATCTTCACCATGGAGCCTTGAAAGTCATGCAACATATTTCTACTTGTCTTCCCAGGGGTACACTTATGCAGTCAGACACATGCAAGGGATGTACTATGGGAAAATATGTAAAGGCCACCTTTCATGAGAAGGAAAACTGAGCTTTGAGGATCCTTGAGAGAGTTCACACATACGTGTGTGGTCCTTTCTTTGTTTCTTCAACAAAAAAACATAAGTACTATGTAATCTTTGTTGATGAATTTTCTTGTAAGTGTTGGATCTTCTTCATCCATAAGAAATATCAAACATTCTCTAAATTCTGTGAGTTTAAGGCACTGGTGGAGAAAGAGTCAGGGAAGCAAGTGAAGGCTCTTAGGAGCGATAATGGTGGAGAATACATCTCTAACGAATTAAAGAACTTCTGCAACAAAGAAGGATTTCGAAGAGAACTCATAGCGCCTCATAACCCACAACAAAATGGGGTCGCAGAGAGGAAGAACATAACTATTGTGGGTGCAACATGATCGATGCTGCATGATCAAGGCCTACTGATGCACCTGTGGGCGGAAGCATGCAACACAATGGTACATGTGCAGAACCATTTTCCTTATAGAGTACTTGGCATGCATACACCTGAAGAGGTTTCCACTGGTAAGAAACTTGATGTTTCACACTTGATTTTTGGCTCATCTGTTTATGTGCATGTGACCAAGGATGCCAGGAAGAAGTTGGAACCAACAGCTAAGGTTGGGATTTTTGTGGGGTATACTGAAACACCCCATAATTATCGTGTGTTTTTCCAAACAACAGAATGATTGTTGTGTGAAGAGATATCAAATTTGATGAGGAGAAAGTCATGCAGTTGTCCCTTGAGAGGGGGCTGGACTTGCATGCAGAGAAGGAACTATTGGTTCCCAAGGATGAGTCTCAAGATGTGGATCAACCACATGAGGAGGTTCATGGAGTGGAGGAAAAAACTCATACAGAGCCATCCATCAGAAATGGCAGAAGGCGCACCATGGAAGCTGATAGATTGAGACTTGATGCTGCAGAGAATGTAGGAGCCCTTACTTCACAACGCAGACATAGAAAGTCTCCTAACCGATTTACTGAATACATGGATATTATGAGAAAATGTATTGTGACTGAACCATCTTCCTTTCAGGAAGCAGTACAGTAGCCAACTTGGGTTGATGCAATGGTGGAGGAGTATGACTCCATTTTCAAGAACAATGCATGGTAGATAGTCCCAAGACTGACCGAAAAATCAGTGGTTGGATCGAGATGGATCTACAAGGTAAAGAAAGCTATTGATGAGAGTGTGGAGAAATACAAGGCCAGATTTGTGGCCCGAGGATTCTCACAGAACGAGGGGATAGATTATGATGAGAATTTTGCACTTGTTGCAAGGTACTCTTCCATAAGATCCATCCTTGCACTCTTAGCGTAGATGGGATGGCACATTCATCAGATGGATGTGAAAAATGTGTTTCTAAATGGGATCATTGAGGAAGAGGTGTACATAGATCAGCCTGAAGGTTTCGAGATCTTCAACAGTGAGTCACATGTGTGCCGACTCAAAAGAGAACTGTATGGGCTGAAGCAAGCACCCCATGCTTGGTACACTTGGATAGACAACTATTTCACCGAACTGGGATTCACCAAAAGTGAAGCAGATGAAAACCTGTACCAGATTATGGTTGAGAGTAAGCTATTAATAAATTTTCTTTATGTTGATGATCTAATTTTGACTGGTGATGAGCAACTGATACACTCATGCAAGGAGGATCTTGCAAGGGAGTTAAAAATGAAGGACATGGGACTCCTTCATTATTTCCATGGATTGGAAATATGGCAACGGGGTGGTGAAATTTTTGTGTCTCAAGGCAAGTATGCAAAGGATATACTGGGTAATTTTAACATGGAGAGCTGCAAACCCATGGATACTCCTCTTCCAGGAAATTGGAGGAAAGAGGATGCTACTGTCTCCGACAGTTAGTGGGTTCGCTAATGTATTTGGTGAACAAGAGACCAGAAATTTGCTACGCAGTTAACCAGCTGAGTCAAGCTATGGTTAAGCCTACCAAGCTATTTTGGAAGGCAGGGAAGCATGTCTTGAGATACCCGAGGGGCACATCAGAGTATGGTCTATGGTATAGACAGACAGAGGGAGTGAAGTTGCATGGCTTCACGGATGCAGATTGGGCTAGCAGTCCATCAGACAGAAAGAGAACATCAAGAGGGATATTTAGCATTGGATCGACAACAATTTCTTGGTACAACAGGAAGCAACAATCCGTGGCACTCAGTTAAGTGGAAGCGGAATACATGGCATCAAGTCAAGCTGCATGTGAGGCTATTTGGATGAGAAAGGTTTTGGTTGGTTTGTTTGGTTTTTAGATGGATCCGAAAGTGATTCATTGTGATAATAAGAGTTGCATTAAACTCTCGATTAATTATGTGTTTCATGATAGGTCTAAGCATATAAATATCTGGTACCGCCATCTCAGATATTGTGTGCAGAGAAGGATCATGTTGCTTCAGTACATTCCCATGAAAGATCAGGATGCAAATATTCCGACGAAGGCGCTCACCAGGAGAAAATTCAAATACCATAGAGACAAGATCGGGTTGAAGTATAATCCCTTTCTTGTTGAGAGGGAGTGTTGAGATTCAACAAGAAAATTCAACACCCACACCTTGTGCATTAAGCACCCAGACTAGGGTGGGGCCCACAGTGCTATTTTTGGGTGCATGTCTATTTTGGTTATCCCTTAATTAAGATGGACTTTAAACTGTAATATATTCTCAATGTGGATTTGAATCAATTAACTGAAAGTGATAAATTCAGTTAGCTAGTGGATTTTGAGTTAGAGGTGGTTAGTGAGGCATGTAATTCTAGTTGTAACAGAGTTCGAAGTGCAGTGGTGCATTAGTTAATGCAAGTTGTAAATATTTTAACTCAGTTAAGTCAGTTAAACTCAGTTGTGCTAGTTGTAACTAAAGATACACTAGTGAGAGATATAGTGAATTAAATATTGATTAATTCACAATTAGTGATATCACATGCAACTGAGGATTTACTATTATTAGCTGCATGCATGCCAGATCTAGTGGAGACCCAGTTGAGTTCTAGGTGAAAGGGAAGTTGTCTATTAGTTGTAGGATTATTAGGTTGCGCACATGCAACCAAACACCCATTGGAGTGCCCATGATACTTGCGCAGTCAAGGTAGGAAAGAATTCCTATCTCTTAGGGATCTATACCATCAGGGGTTGCGCAAGCAAGGCATGTTGTCTGGAGGCTAAAAATTGGCTATGTGTTGGTCAGTTTTGCATATGACAATGTGAGACAATTGGCTGAGTACTGGAGGGCTCTTGTGAGAAGAGTTTTGTATGTAATTGTTTCATGATCCATGCTTAATATACAATAGAAGATAGTGGGTTTTTTAGCTGTAAGCTTTCCCTGGGAAATTATCTGTGTTGTGTGTGATTGATCTTTCTTCATGTTCATGTGATTAGCAATCGTGTTTTTAATTCCGCAAAATATTTATAGAAGCGATTCAGTATTTAGCTTTAGTACATTGTTAGATTAGGTGAATCCAAGATATAAATGCATGTTGTATAATTTCTACAAATTCAAAATACATATTATAATGTTTCGAAAAAAAGACTCTTAGTTATAAGGTAATTAAGTCCTCTTATTTATAAAAACCCATCTTAAAAAGTATAAATGATGAAACAACACATGTACTATATCACTCTCAGTTCTCATGATCACCCTCATTATCTTCCAGCTCGCTTAGCATGATAACAGTATTGTTCTCAAAAATATTTTTTGATCTAGGGTCATGTCTCAATATGAACCACCAATCCCTATCCAACACATCTGGGTAAAAAAACATCTAGTTGCAGTGTTTGGGGAAAACATAGGGCTCCTTAGCTTCATCTCACATATTTCTAGAGTTTATACATATCACCCTATTATCGCGATCTTCCTTTAAATTATTCTGATCAAAGGTGTCCCACCACTTGCACCTAAAAATAACAGATTGGAAAGAAGAGAAATCCACTTCAATGATCTAATGTATCTTTCCGACATAAGGCTAATGTCCCTTGTACTAGGTTTTGATCACGGTGGCTAGATTGACTAGATTGATCGAACTTGACTTCCACTCCACAGTCTTGTGTCATGTGTCCATCATCGACATTTTCTGTGCAAAAATGGTGTCCATTTTCCAAAATAGATGGGAACAAATGCACCTATAAAAAAGTTATAAAATCATAGTGTCATGTGTCTTATAATAACCCAACAGTTAAAATATGAAATAGAGATGTAATTACATTTGAAAGGTGCATTAATATTAAGTTTCAAATACCCGGATGCGGGTGATTAATCATGCGACTAGTCGTTGGCCAGACGGCACTCCGGCAAGTAGTTGGCCTCATGGCACTGCAATTGTCCGATGGAGTCTGTACTCATGCGTGAGGCATTTAAGTCAATCCATGATGGGCGCGGTTCACAACTCTAATAACGAAGTTCAAGATTATTCTCCGCAGGTTAAACAAGATCTGGTCATTACTCCATTAATGGAGAGGTTAATGCAGTGGGACGGCAATAGATTCGAGGTCTTTGAATTCAGGATGGAGAACGAGCACGCCAGAAGCTGCTTCCCCAGGCCTTCAGCGGTGTATTGCTTGCCCACAGTGCGGCTTCCCTCCGAGCGCACTGTCACCGGCAAGAGAACAAGGCTTCATGGTTGCCTTGAGCTTGGCGACAATCTTCATTTCTCCATTGCTGGAAATTGCATGCGTAAGTCTGGGAATTGGTTTGAGAATCTGCTCAGAGTTCCCATCGCTTCTCTGCTCTCTCACTTGACCAACGTTCAGCTTGGGTATCAGCATCCATCCAGCTCTCCTGCTCCGTTTGACAGCATGCCTCGTCTAAGGCACAGAATGAGGTGCCGTCGAGGCTCTTCCCGGAGAATGTACAGGCGCTCCTCCCCGTCCTCTAGTACCTCTGCTGCGGACTTTCATGACTCTGCCAGAACCTCTCATGCTGCTCGTGGTCGAATTCTTCGGTCTGAGCACTGGAACACCAATTTCCAGAACGCTCCGGCACACTCTCAAACCAGGCAATTCTATTTTCAAAGTGCGCTTAATCGCCCTCGCATTACAGCCACAGTCACCATTGTTTTCCGTGAGTCCCCTAACGATGAGGCTCCCATTGCTGAAGGGCGGGATGGTCATTTTGGGCCGAATGATGAAGACATGCCTGAACAGGACAGAGCCATCACCGAGGAAGCTGATAGCCATGGCAATGACATGAATGTTGATATTGAAATGATACAGGATGAGCAGCAAAGTGCAATTAAAGACCGTGACACTGCAAACGCTCAGCACCAGCCTCAGCCGGGCGATGGACAGCGCACCCCTGCTGCTGAAAAGGTCATTCACTCCACTGCGGACCTTTATAATTCTGATGGAGAACCAGATGAGTTTTGGTGCAGGGTCGAGGAAGAGGAACCGGATGAGTAAGCCTCCTCAGTTCCAGGTTTTTTTGCTATGGCACTGTCTTCAGTATGCTAAATGTCTATGTGTGTTTTTCTGGTTTTGGTCAAAGATCTATAGGCTTTTTCTAGATTTAGACATTGCCCCTGCGTGGGTTCTTTTTGATGGATCAATGTATGCACTGGTTTCCCTCAGCGGGCAGTGCTAAGATTATGAATTTTTGCTCTACAGGCCTCGTCCTCAGGCCCAGACCTGGTTAACTCCTGATGTACATATTTATGTTTCTGATGATCAATAGATTAAACTTATTTAGAAAAAAAAAAAATATTAAGTTTCAAATGTACATAAATAGATTATTACTGAGTGGGTGCACCTAATCCCTATGTTTAGCGCATCCTCCTTAGCATTCGGATAATGACCGGTTGAACCGTATTTATCTCTGACTTGGTCAGCAACCCAACTGTTGGGGCATATTTTTGGCATATTTTCTTTTAAATGATCAGGATAAGGCACACTTCTACCATTCAACCATCTGAATTCTTTCTTGTCACTATCCCATTTCATCCTCTTTTGTTCATACAATGCGACCCACTGTTGTGTCGCTTTGGAATTGTAAAGAATGAATTTATTGATTGCTTCAATTTCTGCATTTGATGATGAAATAAAACCGACATATAGTACATATGAGATCAAAATATACATTATATCAAAGTTCAACATGAATATTTACTTTGTGTAAATTTGAAAAATTATAAGTCCCTTACTCTTTATCAAGCACCTTTTTCCATTCGTTTTGAGCAACTCCCCTTCTGTTTTGTCTTCATCCCTTTTATCATCCCAAATCACCGCACCTGGTATGCTTTTGATCTGATTTATGTACTCACTGGCATAATATAAAGACTCATACGATATGTAACCCTCTGCCATAGACCCCTCAGGTTTTGCCCTTTGTCGAATAAAACCTTTCAATTTATTCATGTACTTGTCTAAGAAGAACATCCAACAACAAAAAACCACCCCAACTAATTCAAACTCATCTACTTGGTGGATTAGAAGATGAACCTTTCAATTTATATGCATGGCATGTTAAATAATATCATGAAGATCAGAACAATTACAATGAATTAAAGAACTAATATGCGAAAGAATATTTTTATGTATATAAACAAATCAATAAAATTTTAATTTACCAGAGTAAACTTCTAAGCCCGGATAATCATTTTTCATGTATAAACATATGCCATACAATGTAAAACTCCTCTCTACTGTGATGGTTCTTGATACATCGTATAAATTTATCCCATCCCATAATTCCTTCAATTCATCTACCAGTGGTTGTAAGTAGACATCCATATTCTTGACTTGTCTTCTACCAGGGACTATGAGAGCCAACATAAGATGTTCATTATTCATGGACAACCATGGGGGGATATTGTTATTGATCACTACTATAGACCAAATATAATAGTTGGTGTTTTGGAGGGAATATGTGTTGATGCCATCCATGGCTATGTTGAGCCGTAGACTTCGTACTTTATCCTTGAATCTTTCGGGCCATGTATCCTCTATATGTTTCATGGCTATTGAATCTGTTGGGATTCACATAACTCCCAAATCACTTCTATGTGAGGCATGCCATCCTTGCAACATAGATAATTATTTGCAACGAAAGATCCTTTGAATCCTTGGTATTATAGGCATGTGCCTCAATATATTAAAAGGAGGACCACGTGATTTACCCTTCTTTTTTTATTTATCATACCTGTCATGCCCACATTTCAGACATATCTCTTTGTCTGCATATTCTCCTCTATATGGAATACAATCATTTGGACATGCATGATATGATATGTACTCAACACCCAAGATTTTCAACAATTTCTTTGCCTCTTCGCAGCTACCTGGCAAGACATTATCAACCGGAAGAACCTTATCTTTGAATAGTTTGTAGTTAGTGATCATGGACAATATTGAATGTACATTAATGCTGATATAATTATTAACCTTCATAAAATTGGCCATTTGTAATGTTCATTGTGTGATTATATTTCTCAAAATATAAGGGATGACTTTATGGTTATAACTTACCTCAAAATTTCTGAGAAACATGCATTCAACAAGAAAAACTTTGCTTTCAAGTTATACAGTAACATCGTTGTTTCGAAAAATGTGTCAACGATATGAGTATCATCCCCTAGCTGATCATCGTTTTGGAGTGCATTTAACAACATTGGCTCCATGGAAGTCGTGTCCCTTAAGTAATCATCCATACCAACCTCTATTTTATTGCCTCCATTTCCAGCTTGTGAAGAAATACTTTTGCTGTCGTCATTCCTAATTGGTGAATCTGGACGTAGTGGGAATTGAATAGGTGGTTGATTCAACCATTCTTGGTATTGTTCCTCTTCGATTTTTTCTCTTAATTCAACCTTCTCTCGATTTGACATTGCTGTGGGGAGAAACGAAAGATGGTAGGTAAGTCGCTCATTATCACTGGAATCCTAATAATTTCAAAAAATATATTTGAACATGATTAGTACAAAATCTATGATATCAATTAGTAAGCACGTTGACAATGCATGATTAATTGGTTTGACATTGAAATAATTACATTAATATACCAAACAATTATTATTACCATCATTGTCCTAGGATTGTGGCTAGAAGATGCAATATTGTTACAATTGGCAAGGTGAAGCGGTTGTCCATTTCCATCTACCAAATGCGCCTTGCGGTACGCTGCTCCTAATAAGAGTTTCCGACGTTTTGGAGTTGTTTGAATATTTTTTTCATCTGAACTGGATTTTGAATCTGCATGAACCTGCAAATTTGTATACATTAATTATAAATTTTATTAAGCTGATTGACATGGATAAAAAACATAAATTCAGTTAGATAATGAAAATATAAATAAAATCTGAAGTAAATATTACGTCTTGATTAGATGGATAGGGAGAAATCCGCGATGGACTTTGAGAAATATTATGGAGCGAGCTGGATTTTGAAGAATTATCCATTTGATAGAATTATGATATTTTCTCATTGCATTTGAGAAAAATCAACAGTAAATTTTGGTGTACACACCTAAAAGTAATTTTAGTGCCTTAAAATTGGACTTATTGTTGTCGGTGCTAATGTACAGATAACCACACCGGTGCTTTTTAGTTACTGCGCACCAGTGCAGTGTTTTTAATTGATGCACCGGAGCTGAATAACCGCAAATAAAAAAGCACAACTATATTTTTTAAAGTGAAACAAAAGCGATAAATTGAAAAATGGGCGGCAAAATATTTTCGAAAACCTAATTTCATCAAACAATTCTCTAAATAGTAAACACTTTTCATTATTTCATTATTTTTGCAAAAAAAATTAGGGAGAGATTTGCACGAGACATACCTGGAGGAGTAAGAGAGCACGAGAGCACTGTGGAGTAGCATAATACTTTCGAACCGAACTATTCAAACAATCAGAATTCCAAACCTCTGGTGATTCAAATCCTGTAGCATAGAATTTCAAACCAGGTGATTAAATTTTATTGTTTTTTTTACATTTTTTGCAGTATTTTTTACGCAATAAATAAAAAATTTAAATTTACTGTTCATTTTCAGAAGAAGAAGAAAAAAAAAATCCATTTTATGCTAAACCCTTGATTCTTTTTGTTTCTACCCTTGCTTCTTCATGTTTCTGTGATTTCACAATTAGAGCTTTTCATTTTAGATTTATAGGGTTTGTATTGTTATATATATAGGCCTATGATATCTAACCCATGAGACTACTTGCATAGTCGGAACCCAACCCATGTCTGCCCTTGCGTGAATGTTTTAAAAACTGATTTTTTTTAATCAGTGCGCCTTGTGTAAATTAGCGCACCGGTGCACTGTTTTAACATAGGGCACCGTACACGTAATGTTTGATAAAAAAATTAAAAACATATTTTTTTTGATCCGTGCGCCATATGTGAAATAGTGCACCGATGTACTATTTCATTATAGCGCACCGCGCACGTATTGTTTGACAATTATTTATTTATTTATTTTATGTCTGTGTTAATCAGTGCACTGTTTAAAATATAACACACTGGGTCTCCTTGTTGAAAGAGAGCACCGTACAATGGTCCCATGTTTGCGCGGTCTGTTATAAGAATATTCTGCACCGCCCCCTCCACGACATCATATGCTACAAAAACTAACACTAGAGGATTTTTATTAATTTTTCTGTGTTAATCGGTGCCCTGGTAAGCATATAACACACCGGTGCTCCTTGTTGACATAGAGCACTGTATGTTGTTTCTACAGTTTTGGCGGTGCGTTTATAAGAACACGTCGCACCGACGTCGGTGCGTACATCATTAAAGGCGCACCAGTTTCTTGATATATTTTTTTTTCCTGAAATTTTTATTATTTATTTATAAAATATATTAATGAATGGTATGGTACATGTTTCATATTGATAAAGAAATGTCTGACAAGAGATCATGTAACAAAAATACTGATAGCACATCAAGAAAATAAAAAAAGGGAATTTCTTTGTAAAAAATTTACAAAAATTATTATTTTTGAGCTATATGTAAGTTTAACTAATATGTATTGTTTATTGTGTACCATGTAGAGCCACAAAATGATGAAGCTCGATAAGATTATTTCTAATCTAGGACTAGAAGAGTGTAAAAACTTGATGGAAAAATTGCAAAAGGAAGAATCAGGTGAATGAAAAAATACTATCCATCCAATATGAGTTTCTTTTTTAATTTTCATTAATAATGTACTTAAAATTATGAGATAACATGTTTCAAACAATCTATTAATTCACATATGTTTAATGTTCTACAGGGACCAACAACTCAGAAAAAGGAATGTTGTTCTAAGAAAAGAAAAAAATAGAACATGCCAATGAAAATGAATTTCTCCTTAGCTCATTTGGAGTGGTGCTGGAGGTTAACGAAAGGGGGGAAAATTTTTACAAAACTTTGAGGGATCCAGTGGAATGAATGTATAGATGTTTTTTCCACTTACAATACAAAAATCAATCCAATGATTCCAAGAACCAAATTTTATCTAAACTACAGGAAGAGTTTCCAGAGAATTGGTTAATGAGACATGCTAGACTCTTAATAGCAAAAGCGTACAACAACAAAAAAGAAGGAATGAAAAAGTAATATTCCTTTAAATGTTTTTCTAGAATTATATGTATATATTACTAGAAAACAATCATTTATAAATATCACTTTTATTATATTTACTTTTCATATATCAATATAAAAATTAAATAGTTTATTGTCATGTTACATTTTCAGGAAGAATATGAAAATCTCAAAATATGAACGAGCTGATATCAGAAATATGCCAGTAGGAATGTCAAAAAAGGTGTACAAGGAGATGGTCAAAGAAATGGACATAATTGCGTCGAACGAGGAGCCATCTCAACAACAACGTGCTTCAAATGTAATATGTAATCATTGAAATTTTCGATTAGGTAAAATAAATAAACAATTTAGCATTAAATATCAATTTTCAAGTATTTTCTTGCAGAAAAGAAAAGAAAATGGAACCCATTCAACACATAAAACAAGACGACAAGGAAGAAAATGGTTGATATCTAAGTTTGTGAGAAATTGTTACTTCCTTATAACAACTTAACTAGATTTCATTTTTGTATATTTTATTTTTTTTACAACAATAATCATTGAATGTCTTCAAAAAAGTGCTAACATACAAAGAAGAACCATCAGACGAATTGATTGAAATTGAGTTAGATATGGGTTGTCAGTATATGTTGGCATATAAGAAATTAATTGTGGAATTTGTAAGCATCTATCGATCTTGTTTTACCTAGCTCTGTCTATAATTAATAGAGCAAAAAAATCTTTTATATTAAATATATGATTTGTTATGGGATATTAAACTTGCAGGAGACAAAGTATGGAACTACGCCAACAAATGAAATCTTGAAAGATGGTATGAAATTTGGTTTTGAGAGAATGTGTATGGTTCATGAGTCAATTGTTGCTATGGTATGTCATTTCTTTTCTATTTACATTGATGTATATTATTTAATATTGCAATTTTCATAATTCTCACCTATGTATATACACTCATTACAATTTATTTTTATGTTTGTAGATGGAAGGTGAAGAAGAAGAAAACAATCAACACTGTGAACAGAACATTCCTCAAAATAACCCAAGTCATGGAAGTAGCTCGAGCAATGACAAAAGTTCAAGTGAAGAATGATGATCATTATGTTTGGATATCAAAGCAAGGCATTGTATTTTTTGAAATATTTGTCTTTAAAATCAAACATTTTGTTTAATGTAATGGACATAGTGTCCCAATTGAAAGACAAAGGGATACCAATAACTGTCCCATTTTGTATGAAAAAGAGTGTCTTATTCGTATATATATTATAATAATAAAATACGTTTTAATTTATTCTATTGCATTCTCAATTGTCGCTGTGAAATATAACACCATTGATTAAATATATGGATGATTAAATATTATAATGAAGAGATGTTAAATATAATGATATGATATAAAAAATTAATCCAAACATCACCTTCAAATGCACTAATAAAAATTTAATTGATATGAATATTGTTCTAAGATATGTGTCATCTTTTGATGAATAATGTATTTAAAAAAATCACAATAATTATGATATGATATAACAAATTAATCCAAACATCACATTCAAATGCACTAATAAAAATTTAATTGATATAAATACTGTTATAAGATATGTGTCGACTTTTGATGAATAATGAATTTTAAAAAATCACAATAATTGCATTGTCACAGGTCGATGTTTCTAAACAATAAAAAATGAACTTCGGTGCGTGTCATTTAATGTGCACTAGTGTGTTTTTATTCTAATGCGCACCGATGTGTTTCTACGACCTATGGGCACTGCACAAACACCAATACCAATTGCAACTCTCGGTGCATTTGTGCGATACTACGCACCGATGCGTTTATGTGAGACTACTCACCGGTGCGTTTCTAGGACCCATGGGCACCACACAAATACAAATACCAATTAGAAATCTAGGTGTGTTTGTATAATACTATGCACCGGTGCATTGATACAACCTATGGGCACCGTACAAATCCCAATACCAATTAGAACGATCGGTGTGTTTGTGTGATACTGCGCGCTAATGCGTTTTTATAATACTATGCATTGGTGTGTTGATACGACCTATGGGCACCACACAAATCCTAATACCAATTAAAATGACCCAGTGAATTGTATCACCTACAATGCGCCCAGTGCGGTGATAGACCTTAACGTCCCGGGCATGCACCTTCGACCGCCCTGAGGCGACTGTCTGGCTGACACGCACCAGGACGTTGCTAAACGTCCCAGGGCATCCTATATTTGTTTTCCGTCCTGGTGCTTGGTAGGTTTGCAGTACTGGTGCGTTCAGTATAAAATGCACTGGTGCATTGACACCTGATTAGCAAACCGATGACAAAAACATCCGTAATAACCTCTGGCCGACCAATTTTTTTTAGTTGTGTTGAAATTCCGTTAGAAGCTCACCAAAACCTCCGTTACCAAAAACATATGTTGTAGCAAATGTTTTTTTGACAATTTTGGCTAATTTTATAACACTAAAAACCTCCTTTATAGCCTCTGTTATAGGGTCTTTTCCTTGTAGTGATTTTAGCAGTTTTTCAGGTCCTGAACTTCCGGAGCCATTTTGAGGCCCTAAACGATGTTTTTGGGGGAAAAACGGGAGCAACATGGGTGCATGGATTGATGTTTCTCACACCAAAAGTTGTAGTTCTCGAATAGATATATCTAATGAGGTATGGTGCACGTAAAACGAAGATCGTATGCCAAAGTTACGTCCCCAGGAAGTTGAAACACCAATTTACCCAAATGGGGACCATAGTTTTGGTGCTTCATCTCCTAGGGTAAGGTTTTTGGATGTTTAGGGTTTTCCATTGTTTCTAAATAATAAATAGACCCTCGAGCCTCATTGTAACATAGTTTTGAGGCCTATAGCTACCACATCTCTTCTCAGAGATAAGCTACCAGTGCCCTAGCTAGTTTATTTCCATTATGTCTGTAAGAATATTTATGTTATTTGATATTAATGAAATGAAGTATTATTTCTACTGAATCTCTGTGTTTATGTCTATTTCTGTATTTTATCGCATTCCTGCATAAATCCAGATCAAAGAAGCTCATTCCCTTGGTATTTGATGTGTAAATGCGTCGGTTTATATTTGGATTATATGGTTGTTATATCCATGGTATTTATGTTTTTATGATATTGGTTATAAGCATGTATTTTAACAATGATGATGTATGGGTCTCCCCATGTTTTTACTTGTAAATGAATGCACAATGTATCTATGGTCAAATAGATGGTAATGCAACTAATTATGTAAGGGAGCAATGATTCTTAACAATTCTCAGATAAGTATGAAACCCCTATGTTCAGATGTGTTATTTACACTTGTAGCTTTCATATTTGTGACATGTTTGACAAAATGTTATTCCCAGTTAGGGTTGTTTGGGCTTAATCCTAGAGTTGGTTTTTGGCTTATTATCCTTATAATAATGTGTTTAATGGATTCCATAAGTTACAACAAGTTCTAGGCAGTGACTGGATTCTGGGCTTGAAAAGTGCCTTAAATTCCACAGACTCTAGCACAACACTGTTGGAAATAGTCCCTAGACGCAGGCATGTAGGATTTTTCATGCGTCCAAATCCTCCCATATGCAAGCATGCAGGCTTGTGCATGCATCCAAAGGTATAAGAGCTCATAAGTTCAGCGGGACCCAGGGGCAGGATGCCTGAATGGTTGGGTTGGCTCCTGGGGGTGTTATTATTGATTTAAAATGTCTGTGTGATGTGTTTCCGTCAATTCCACTTCCTTAAGGTCACCTAGGAGGTTGAATATCATCATAGTAGACTCATGTCACATGTTTACCTCGGTTGGTCGTTTACTTGGGTAGATGTGGGAGGAGGGTGTTACAGAGTGGTATCAAAGCATGGTTTAACCCTTGGAATGGATGGGCAGTGTGTGCTGGTCATGCATTCATGTCGGTTGCACGTGTGTTAATCATACTTGTGGTCCATATGATTGTTGCATATGCATGGTGTCGGTCATGATTGTAGTGATGTTTCCATGTGAAAGGGATGTTGTTGTTGTGAAGTGTGTCATCATGAGTGTATGATGGGTTATGCATTGCGATGTGTTTGTCATGCATACATGTCAGTTGCATATGTGTTTTGTATGTTGGTGGACTATGTTCTTGTTGTGTATGCATGGTGGTGGTAATTTTTGTGGTTGTGTCTCCATGTGGAAGTTGATGGTGTTTGTTGTTGGATGTGATTGTCACGAGTGCATGTCGGTTATGCATTTGTTATTCATGTTATTGTCTATATTTTTTTATGCATGCATTTCCATGGTTATGGTTGTTTTCCATGAGGTCATTGTATGAAATTATATCATCATGATGTTTTTGGTATGTCATGATGCTAATGTGTTGGCTAAGATAGAGCGGGAGATGCAGATCATCGAAGTGAAGTTGCAACACTAGAATTTGGGGTAAGAGCATATTGTCATACATGTATAGTATGTTTGGCAGGCATGTATGTTAGTGAATGGATTGTTTTATGCATCAGGGTTTGTCATTTTATTGTTGTTGTGGTTACATAAATGGTAGATGTTAGTGAATCAATGTAGTCATATTCATGTGTGTCAAATTGTCATGTCTTTTAGTAATGTGTTGTTATATGCATTGTTGTTGTTGTTTTACATTAGTTAACTTGATGATTGATGTTATATATATCATGCTAAATTGGATTGGCCTAGGGAAATGATTAGGGTTATGACATTCAGGTATGAGTCGACTTATTTGTGATATTATGTCATACTAATCTAGGTTGACTGTGCATCTGTGATTGTTATGCATGAACAACAAATGTTTATGAGGTTATGATGTGAACATGTTAGTTAGTTATTGTTATGGATATCATGATATTATTTGTTTTTGAGTTGATGTGTTGTGAAGTTATATCATGCTAACTAGATTGATTATGAAAAAAACAAGATATCCCCCCTTAAGAAACATTAAGGTATGAGCTTGCTTATGTCGTCTAATTTGTACTTGAATGTTTGATGATGTCATTTATTTGGTGTTCAAGTGTTTGATGTATATTATGTCATTTATTTATTAGTTGAATATTTGATTACTTGCATGATATGAGTATGCGCCTATAATATTGCATGAAGAAATGTTCTTGTTTTGAGATGGCCATACTAACAAACATGTGTTGAGATAGTTGATATGTAATTGAGTGAAAGTAGGTGATATTTATAGAGTTATGTATTATGACTGATGAATGTGAGTTGATTGTGGATTATGACATGGTTTTTAGTCTTGGGAAAGTTGATTTCAAATTGATAGATATGTTGTCTTGATCTTTGGTACATACGAATGACATGAGTGTTCAGTTACAGACAACGTGTTTGGCACAACAAGGTAAGATAACCGGTACATGGTTTCATTTATTTACGTGTTGGGAGTTGTGTGGTTATGGTAGTATGATGCAAGGATTTCATGGTAAAGGAGAATGCCATGAAATCTTGGAGAAGGATCAGGTTGAGTTTTCCTTTAGAAGCACTACGGACCCATGGGGATTGAGTAATGGTGTTTGTTTCCAGTCTTGTGCTTTTGGTATTTTATGGTTTGTTGCACGTGATTTTTGGTTTTGTTTATGTCTAGTGTATGGCCATACCACTTTGTTGCGGTGTCGTATTGCTTTTGGTTTTTCATGGTCTTATTCTTGCTTGCTATTGTTCTTGCCTTTTATTTTTTGAGAGTCTTGGGAATTGGTTGGGAAAGTGGAAATTTAATGGAGCTCGGGGAGAGCTTTGTGGTACCCAACAGGTAATGAAAGACTCAGATGAAGCTCGGTGCATTATTAAGCGTAGCAGAAGGTAAGACTATGAAAACTAGTTGGATTGGTTGAGTCCATTATGGTAAATGTATGGTGGCAGTACATACATGAGAAAGGAAACATAAAAGATAAAGAAAATGGATATGAGGCGTTAGATGCCTTGGCTATGACGGGAACTATTGTTCTCAACATTGTGCATGTCGTGCATGTATAAAGGAAGTTATTTTAACCTAGACCTTATGATATTTAGCAGTTATGTTGTGATCATGATTATGTTTATGTTTATATATGTATACATGTATGTATGTATGTATGTCATGTTTGACAGGGCGGTCATGGATCATGATTGTTTAATGTTAATGTTTATATGTATATATGTGTGTATGTATGTCATTGTCTGAGAGGATCATGATTGTTATATGCTAATGATTATATATATGTATGTATCTACGTATCTATGTCACTGTATGACAGGGTTTTCAAGGATCATTCTTGTGGAGGAATGATTGCTTATGCAGGTGAATGACATGAAGAGGTTCTTGGTCTTATGAGGAATCAAGTGGGAAGATTAACTTTGACAGATCTATGAGGTTAGTATCATGTAGAAATTAATTGATATTATATGCTTGTACTATGCCTATGTTTATGTTATGGATAGGTAATGTTAAGGGGTACATCAACAAAGTAAAGGTAGTGTGATCTGCAACATGCTAAGATAAGCATGGATAGTGGAAAGACACTAGAAGCAAGGTTGCTTGTGGGGTAAGTGTGTGGTCTATGGATGTGTAGTACTATTGTTGTGTATATGTTGCACATGTTGTATATTCAATGATTATATCTATGGCGATGTGTACATGTAATATATGTAGTATTGTGTACATATGATGTCGTATGTTGGTTGTATCTATGGCGTTGTGTGTATATTGCATATGCAGTGCTAGGTATAGATGGTGCTATGTACATGTTGGATATGTAGTGTTGTGTACATATCGTACTATGTGCATGATGGATATGTTGTGTTTTGTACATATCGTACTATGTGCATGTTGGATATGCAGTGTTGTGTGCATATGGTGTTGTGCGCATGTTGGATATGCAGTGTTGTGTACATGTGGTGCTATGTACATGTTGTGGTAGTGTTATGTACATATGGTGTTGGGTGCATGATTGTACATATGGTGTTGTGTTCATGTGGTATTGTGTACATATGGTAAATGTGGTGTCGTGTACATGTCGTGCATGTGGCACTGTGTTCATGTGGTGTCATGTACTTGTCGTGCATGTGGTGTTGTGTATATGTGGTATTGTGTACACATCGTACAGGTGGTGCGGTGTACACTTGGCGTTGTGTACATGTTGTGCATGTAGTGTTGTATATAGGTGGTACTGTGTACATGTTATGCATATGGTATTGGTATAAATGTGGTATTGTGTGCATGTCGTACGTGTTGTGTTGCGGGCATGCGGTACTATGTATGTGCATGGTGTAGTCGTAGTATCGGGACATGTGTATTCGTTGTGTTATATTTTGTACATGTATATGTATTGTGTTTTGTTGTACACCGGATGTAGGTGTATGTGTTGTGTTGTATTGTACACCGGTGTAGGTGTATGTGTTGTATGTCGTTGTAGACATATGTATTGTGTTGTATTGTACACCAAGTATAGGTGTATGTGTCATATGTCGATGTGGGTGCATGTATTGTATGGTTTTGTATGTCGTATGTGGGTGTACATGTTGTGATGTACACTGTGTGTATGTGTACGTGATTGAAGAGAAGAAAAGGCATTGGGTGCTTGTCAGGTGTGGAAACTAATTTGGTGTGTGTACAGAAAGAACAAAGGAAAAAGTAGGGACCGATGAAGGATAAGTATCAGCATTTTATTTCAGTCTTGTTCTGCATGTGAGCTATGATTCTGACTTGTGATGTTTACATATGATTTATGATTATGGTTTATGGTGATTTCATGTGATTCATGATTTTAATTTATGATGGTTGTGTTTTGAGATAACCTGATGTGATATGTTTATAGATGATGATTGATGAAACAACTAGTTTGACTTGTGTGACAGGAAGTAAATGAAATTGCAAGTGTACCTATTGACGAGCTGCCAATGAGGTATGATTTCAGTTTATTTCAATTCGTTTTGAGTCTAATGGGAATTATCATGCTTGGTACAGGAAAACATGAAAATTCCTGGTTGGGTGGTTAAAACTAATTGCAAGCATTAGCAACAACAACAAAAGGAATTGAAACAGGCAGTAGTATGATGTAAAGCACTTCAAGATCAGAGCCATTGTGGGACACTGGTACCCAATAGTGTCCATTGATTTCCATGAGCATGCTATGATTGGTATGATGGTTTTGAGGCAGGTATATGCCTTGGTTATTTGACCCTCTGATGCGAGGAAGCCTTGCCAAGGGATGGATTGCCCAAGATAGGGAATGTTGGGGAACTTGGAAGGTGAGTGACTGCACAGAAGGGGATGATCGGACTACTTGAGGGACTGTGTATTAGAGAAGGGAAGCCTTGGTTATTTGACCTTTCGATGCGAGGAAGCCTTTCTAAGGGATGGATTGCCCAGGATAGGAAATGTCAGGGAACTTGGAAGGTGAGTGACTGCACAGAAGGGGATGACCGGACTGCCTAAGGGACTGTGTATGAGACATTAATTGTTCACTGAGAGGACAAGTGGCAAAATACTATAGCGCTAGACATTGGATGCAACTTTGACTTTGGAGTGGACTCTGGACTTCCTGGGAAGGAGGTGAATCCTGGTATTACTTTAAGGGTGGAGGTGTGGACCTTTGGATTCCCTTGTTGTTGATCGGAGCATCATGACCTTTTATTTGCTGGTTGAGAAAATGTGCATATGTGTATATTATTATAAACTTTGTATCGAGATAGATTTATAAAAATCCATAGACAGTATGGTTGTATATGGATGTCATTGTAAATAATGCAACGAGTTATGTTATAAATCTCCATTGGAATTTATTTTCAGTGGTTTTTTGGTTTGTAGGTGTCATTGAACATCGAGGTCGGTGTTCCCCCAAGGGGGAGGATTCTGTAACAACCCTGATGACAATTCCATGTACATAAAATCTAATAAAGGCAAAAATAATAACCACAGTTGATGGGACACTTATTCCAAGTTAAATGTTGGGTAAAACATCCTAGTGGGTGTTCATTTCAGTTATTATGGATAAGGGAAATTGGCACAGTCAATGGAAAAGGCTTTGGAAAGGCATGAGGCATTAATCGACATTTTATTTATGAAAATAAAGGAAAATAGGAGAAAAGGAAGGTGAAAGTTCACAGGTTGCATCTGAGGAGGAAATTGAAGGAAAATAATGGAAAATGAAGAAAATAGAGGCCTCATTGATAAAAATTCTTCTGAGGATCAGTTGGAAAGCTTTTGCTCACACTAATGGCTCTCATTATATTCTCTCTCTCTCTCTCTTCTCTCTCTATCATACTCTTGGATACTTAGAGTTTTCTTGGAGCACTCTTGGAGGGTGTGGCATACTTCGAGATTTGGAGCAAGAAGCCAAAGGAAAGGCAGGAAAGCAAAAGAAGAAATCGAGATCAGAAGCTACAACGGGTTTTGATTGTAGGTACCGAGTTGCATGTATGTTTTCCCCACTAATTTTGGCAGAGATGGTGTATGCATGTGGTTTCTTGGTCATGATCTGTCATTAGCATGGAGGATTTCCTGGATTGACAATGGATTTTCCTAGCCTTTCCATTCTTGGATATCCATGGTGTTGTGGGTTCATTTTCATTGCTTGTTTTCTGGTTGGTTCTCACGTTCCTTTAGTTGTCGGTTTAGTTATTAGTTCCTGAAGCCTTGGTTGGAAAAATGCTCTGGAGCCCTAGGTGGGTTGAGTTACTAGTCATGGAGCCTTGGTTGGACAAACACTTTGGAGCCCTAGGTGGGTTGAGTTACTAGTCCTGGAGCCTTGGTTGGACAAACGCTCTGGAGACCGAAAACAACTGGGGTTGAGTTACTAGTCCTGCAGCCTTGGTTGGAACAAGTGCTCTTGAGCCATGGACATCTTGGGTAGAGACCAATATGGTGATGGTTGTGATGTCTGACTGTGAGGTGGAATCACTAGTTGAGGGTTGAGGTGGTTTGGCCTTCGGAAGCCCTGGTTTGTTTTTGATGGATTTGTGTTATGAGATCCCACATTCATGGTTGGAATATGGCATGGGGGTGATTGGTTGAAGAGATATTTGGCTCAACCAATCTATGTTCAGGTGGAACATGGTAGTCCCATCTCTAGTTGGTTTTTACATTCATTAATGAGAAGCTCATTCCTTTGGTATTTGATGTGTAAATGCACTAGTTTATATGTCGATTCTATGGTTGTTGTAACCATGGTATTTATATTATTAATATGTTGGTTATAATCATGCATTTTAATAGTGATGATATATGTCTCTCCCCATGTTTTTACTTGTAAATTAATGCATAATGTATTTATGGTCAAATAAATGGTAATGCAACTAATGATGTATGGGAGCAATGATTCTTAGTGATTTTCAGATAAGTACGAAACCCCTATGTTCATATCTGCTTTTTACACCTATAGTTTTCATATTTGTGACATGTTTGACAAAGTGTCAGTCTCATTTTGGGATGGTCGGGCTTAGTCCTGGAGTTGGTTTTTGGCTTATTAGCCTTGTCACAATGTGTTTAATGGATTCCATAAATTACAAAACAATTTGGGCAGTGACCGAAATTCTGGGCTTGAAAAGTACCTTAAATTCGGAAGATGCAGGAACAACACAGCTAGAAATAGTCCTTGGACGCAAACATGTAGGATTGTGCATGCATCCAAAGCCTCCCGGATGCAGGCATCAGGCTTGTGCATGCGTCCAAAGGTATAAGAGCTCAAAATATCAGTGGGAACCAGGGGCAGGATTCTTGAATGGTTGGGTTGACTCCTAGGGGTGTTATTGTTGATGTAAAATGTCTGTGTGATGTGTTTCCATTGATTCTATTTCCTTAAGGTTACCTAGGAGGTTGAATCTCATCATGATAGCCTCTCGTCACATTTTTACCCTAGTTGGTCGGTTACTTGGGTAGATGTGGGAGGAGGGTGTTACAGTCATTTATTGGCATTTATTTATGAAAATAATGGAAATTAGGAGAAAAGGAAGGTTAAAGGGCATAGGTTGTATGTGAGGAGGAAAATAAAGGAAAAATAATGGAAAATGAAGAAAATAGAGGCCTTATTAATAAAAAGGATTATGAGGATCAGTTCATGGCTTTTTGATCAGTTCAGATTTGGAGCTCTCATTTTCTCTCTCTCATACTCTTGGATACTTAGAGTTTTATTGGAGAACTCTTGGAGGGGTGTGGCATTCTTGGGATTTGGAGCAAGAAGGAAAAGGAAAAGTAGGAAAGTGCATGAGGACATCGGGATCAACAACTAAAACAGGTTTGGCTTGCATGTACCTAGTTATATGTATGATTTCCTACTATTTTTGGCATGCATGGCACATGCATGTGGTTATTTGGGTATGATCTGTCATTAGCATGGAGGATTTCTTGGATTAACAGTGGTTTTTCCTAGCCTTTCCATTTCTTGGATAGCCATGGTGTTGTCAATTTTACTTTTTTTCTTTTCTTTTCTTTTTCTTTTGGCTGTGGGTTAAGTTATTAGTTCCGGGATGCCTTGGTTGGAAAAATGCTCTGGAAGCCTTGTAAATACTTGGGTTGAGTTACTAGTCCTAGAATCCTTGGTTGGACAAACGCTATGGAAACCCTTAGTGGGATGAGTTACTAGTCCTGGAATCTCTGGTTGGAAAAACGCTCTAGAAGCCCGATGACAACTGTGGGTTGAGTTACTAGTCTTGAAAGCCCTGGTTGGAAAAAATGCTATGGAGCCCTGTACATCTTGGGTAGAGACCAATCTGGTGATGGTTATCTATGTCCGACCGTGAGGTGGAATCACTGGTTGAGGGTTGAGGTGGTTTGGCCTCTGGAAGCCTTGGTTTGGTTTTGATTTATGTGTTTTATGAGATCCCACATTCATGCTTGGAATATGGCACGAGGGTGATTGGACGAAAGAAAGATTTGGTTCATCCTAGTGTATGGTTAGGTGATTTGTGGACATCCCATACCTGGTTGACCTATGCAATTATCAATAAGAGCTCTTTCTCCTTGGTATTTTATGGTTAAATATACTTTTTTATATGTGGTTTATATTGTTGTTATATCCTTGATATTTCTGTTAGTTATAAGTTGGTTATGACTGAGCTTTATGACAGTGATAATGTATGGCTCTCATCATGTTTTGGTTAATTAATAAATGTACGATGAATGTATGGCTTAATAGTTGGTAATTCAGTTATTGTGATGAGGCATCAATGCTTCTAAGTGATTCTCAGATAAGTTCTGAGACCCCTATGCTTAGATATGTTCTTTAAACCTATAGAATTCATATTTGTGACATGTTTGACAAAATGTTTTGCATGGATAGTAGGGGTCCAGTCAAGTCCTTGTTCAAGTATTTGAATTCATTTCACTGTTTCAATGTTATTTTTCATTTCTGGAAGTTTCATGGAGTTTTGGGCAGTGGAATTAGTCCTGGCCTTGAAAAGGTGGCAGAAAATCCGGAGTCGCTGGCACAAAACTACCTGGAAAAGTCCCCAGTTGTAGGTATTCCTTTCTATGGGAGTGACTAGAGGTTCCTAGTCGCATGCATGCCCAAGTCAAGGGAGCAACTTTGAGGCTTTGATGAAACAAAATGTCAATTTGTCTCAGGGGTTGGTTACCTAGATGGGTTGGATGGCTCTTGGGTGTTTTGTTGCAGGTGTAGAAGGTCAGGTTGGTTTGGTTCTGTCTATTCCACTTCCTTAACTGATATATAGAGTGTTGAATCACATCATAGTAACTCTTCATCACACGTTTACTCCAGTTTTTTGGTTACTTGGGTAGATGTGGGAGGAGGGTGTTACAAAGTGGTCTCAGATCATGGTTCCATTCTCCTTGGGTGATGTCTAGTTTATGTTTTCCTTGGATGAATGTGTTATGTACAAGTAGGTCGCATATAGGTCCTTGTGCTTGTGGTCTACGTGTTTGTTGTGTATGCATGGAATTTATCATGATTGAAATGGTGTCGTGGCATGAAAGTTGATGGTGTCATTGCTAAATGAATTTGTTGTGAGTGTATTCTGGTCATGAATTGGTTATGTGTCTTAGTGTTTATATGTTTTTATGCATGCATTGACTAGATAATGGCCGAAAAAATTCTTATATGTTGATATGAGTATGTTTATATATTTATTGTGCTAATTTGGTTGGTCTTGAAAATGAGACATCCTCCCTGAACTATACTAAGGTACGTTGGTTTGTTTATGATTTGGATTAGTTGACATAATATACCTTGCAGGAAGAAGAGATCAAAGATGACTAGAAAGATGATGGACTACAAAGATTCTCCCTATGAATTAGATGAGCAACGTGGTGTTGGGCACTCTTCTGATTTAACAGATACAATGAGGAGTTTGAAGGAAGAAATAAGGAGTTGCAAAGCAGATAATGACATAATAATGTGGGCACAAGAGAAACAAGCAGAAGTCAATGTAGTAATTTTTCAGAGTTTGTCAGAATTTCAAAGACATGGGCCACTTCAGATCAAATATGGACAAGAGGATAGGACTGATGGGGCCTATGGAAGTAGATTCCATAGTGGGCACCAGTAAAATAGAGATGACACGATCAGGGTTAGAAATTTCTTGGATACTCCGAACAGGAGTGGTGATGGAATGATAGGTATTATTCTAGTTCTGGTTCTAACAGGTATCATGGTCATCATTATTATCATCCTTACAAGAGTAGTGATAGGGGATATTGTCTGGATGAGTTCAAGAAAGAAAAGCCACCTACATTCGATGGGGAAATGAATAAAACACAGGAAGAAGAAGCATGGTTGCTCAGAATGAATAAGTTCTTCATATCACATGATTACTCAAAGAACATGAAGACTAGAATAGCTACATTCAACCTTAAAGGTAAAGCATATATTTATTGGGAAGATGTAAATAACACCAAAGATATTTATGAGGAGGAGTTGACTTGGAGTGAATTCGAGATAATATTAATGAAGAAGTACCTATCAGAAAGATACTATGACGACAGGGAAAAATAATTAAATGAGCTAAAGATGGGGTCTATGACCGATGAGGAGTACACTAGAATATTTCTAGAGTTGTTGAGATATGTGCCTTACCTCAAGGAGGAGAAGGCCAAGATTCAAATATTCATCAGTGGGTTTTCTATAGCATTTAAAGAAAATATTGAGTTTGATGAGTCTAGATCATTGGAGGAGGCCATCTGGAAGCTAAATAATTGTTATGAGCAATCAAAGCGCAGGTGTGAGACTGAGAAAGACTAGAAAGGTAATGATAAGAATTAATGGAAATGGGATAAGAAGCGAGCAAGGCCTCAGGACACAAGTAAAAAAGAGAATACAACATCACACAATAAGTTCAATTCATCTGATAAAGGGCAGGGATTTTAGTTTGAGTAGAAGAAGGGTGTAGGCTAGAAGCCTATACAATGGTGGGCTTGTGGAAAATATCATCGCATGATATATTTTCCACAACATCAGGGTGGTAGACTACATATATACAATGCTCAGGAAGCACAGACAAAGGGGGATGTTGGAGAGAGTGTTACTTGGATCTATGCAGTGTTGGATAAAAGGCAAGCATATCACCAGATATCTATTATTGAGATGGACAATAAGCTTTGTGATCAAGTTGTTCCTATTTTGATTGACCTTGGATCTAATTATAGTTATTTTAATCCTAACCTGGTGTATAAGTGTGGCTTGAATAAATAATTTCATGCATAGTCTTGGTTAGTGCAGTTGGATACAGGTACAAAGAAGTGAGTTCATCATTGGGTAAGAGCTTGTGCATTTGAACTGAATGGTATGTCCACATCAATACATTTAAATGTATTGTCGTTGGGTTCGTATAGCATGCTTTTGGGTATGGACTGGTTGTATCTTCATAGGACCAAAGTGAACTTCTATGAAAAATCTATTGAATTCTTAGATGACAATGGAGAACCAAGACTCTTGCAGGGTAAGAAGAAGGCAACATCAGTTAGAATGGTAACAACTATTCAGGTGAAGCATAGCCACATGAAAGGGTGTGTGTTATTTGTAGTGCACATTTCTTGTGAAAAAGTTAAGGAAGTTGAAGATGCGGATGCCTTGAGAAAGTAATCGATTCTACAACAGTTTTAGGATGTATTTCCTGCAAATATTTTAGAGCTACCGCCTCACAGGGAAGTGGATTTTTCTATTGATTTGGTACCAAGGGAAACACCAACATCGAAAGCACCATACAAAATGAGCACTCCACAGTTGGTAGATTTGAAGTTGCAGTCAAAGGAAATGCTTGAAAAGGGATACATTAGGCCAAGTGTATCACCATGGGGAACACCAGTATTGTTTGTGAAGAAGAAGGATGTTAATCTCAAGTTATGCATTGATTACAGGTAGTTGAAAAAGGTGACCATTAAGAACAAGTATCTGTTGTCGAATATTTATGACTTTTTTGATCAGCTGAAGCGAGAAATATTGTTCTCAAAGATTGATATGAGATTAGGATATCATCAAGTAAGGATTATCGAATATGACATTCATAATACAACCTTCTGGACCAGGTACAAACATTATGAGTTTGTTGTCATTCCTTTCGGTTTGACTAATGCTCCAACTACTTTTATGTGCTTGATTAAAAGTGTGTTGCTTCCTTATCTGGACAAGTTTGTTATTGTATTCATTGATGATATATTGGTATATTATAAGAATGAGGAAGAGCATGCCAAAAATCTAGCAGTAGTGTTGAGATCGCTAAGAGAGCATCAATTGTATGCTAAGATTAGAAAATGCAGTTTCTTTCAAATAGAGGTACACTACTTGGGGAATGTGGTCTCCAAGGAAGGTATAGCAGTGGATCCAGAAAAGATAAGGGCTATCATAGAGTGGGAAGTTCCTAGGAATGTAGATGAGGTAAGATCATTTATGGGGTTAGCAGGTTACTACAGGAGGTTCATCATGAACTTCTCTTGGATTGCATATCCTATCACATCATTTCAAAGGAAAGGTAATAAGTTTTAATTGACAGAGGAATGTGCAACAATTTTTGAGCAGTTGAAACAATTGTTGACAAATGATCTAGTATTAAAGATTGCAGATCTAGACAAAGAACTTGCGGTATGCACAGATTCTTGCAAGAGAGAAATTGGTGGAGTTATTATGTAGGAAGGACAGGTAGTATTTTATGAATCACAGAAACTAAATAAGCACAAGCATAATTATCTGACACATGATCTTGAGTTGGTAGCGATCATCCATGCATTAAAGATGTGGATGCACTATATTCTTGGCAGGAAGTTTGTACCGATGAACAGTCACTGTGGATTGAGGTATCTATTTGACCAACCTAATTTGAATGCCAGGAAAGGTAGATGGTTGGCCATGATCAACGAGTTTGACTTTGATATCAAGTAAATTAAAGGTAAAGAGAATAGGGTTGTAGATGCTCTTAGCAGGAAGATACATGTAAATCACATTGCAACTGTGAGTTCTTATGGGACATATTTATAGGCTTGAATCTTACAGGCAGTTTAGCAGGATAACATGTACATGGAAATTAGGCACACGTTACAACAGAGTACAGGTACATGCACAGGTACAGGTACAGGTGCACAAGATGTGGACTATCGTATCATAACATATATCTTGGTCATATTTAGGGACAAGATATATGAGCCATATGACAATGAGATCAAGAATATTATCTTGAGAAAGTTTCATGTGAAATCATATTCAGGTCACCTAAGATATCATAAGAAATTGACAGCGGTGAAGAAGTTTTACTGCTGGCCAAACTTGAATAAATATGTGGCAAAGTTTGTGGTGAGATGCTTGGATTGTCAACAAGTGAAGGAGAAGTGTAAGCATCCAGGTGGGTTACTACATCTGATCTCAATTCCAGAGTGGAAATGGGAGGTCATTTCCATGGAATTCATCACAATATTTTATGAGGACATCTAGACAACATGACTCGATTATGGTTGTGGTTGACATGTTGACAAAGGTACTGCACTTCATTCTAGTGAAGTCTACTTATTCAACCAACGATGTAACACAGGTTTTCATCAGAGATGTAGTGAGGTTGCATGATGTTCCAAAGAATATGGTGTCATACAAGGATGCTAAGTTTACTTCTAGGTTCTAGAAAGAGTTATTTGCAAGTTTGGGTACAAATTTGGCTTTCAATACAACTTATCATCCGCAGATAGATGGACAGACATAGAGGGTCAATAGGACATTGGAGGAAATTTCGAGGATGTATGTGATGCATCAAAAATGAAAGTGGGAAGACTATCTTCCACTGGTAGAGTTCGCTTAAAATAATGGGTATCAGGAGTCTTTGAGGATGAGTCTATTTGAGGCATTCTATGGTCAGAGTTGTAATACTCCTATTAGTTGGAGTGATCCAGCTAACAGAGTATTGATAGGACTAGATATGTTGGCGGATATGGAACAGGAAATGTAGGTAATCATAAAGAATCTAAAGGCAACATAAGATAGACATAAACTTTATGCAGATCAAACATGTTGTTTAACGAGTTTCAGGCTAGGGAACAGGTGTACTTGCACATCACACCCAGGAAGAGCTCCTTGAGGATTGGATCATGTGCCAAGCTGGAACCTCAGTATTATCGACCTTTCAATATTATTGAAAGGATTGGACCAGTAGCCTATCGAATTTTATTGCTTCCGACAATGAAATTCCATGATGTTTTCTATGTGTCATTGCTTAAAAAGTATGTTGATCATGTGATTGACTGGTTTGTATTGCAGGTGGAGCCAGAAGGAGAATTCCAATAGGAACCACAGTTTATATTGTAGAGAAAGACACTCATGCTCTAGAACCGAGAACTCGAGCAGGTTAAAGTGAAATGGAAGAACTTTGGTCCCGTTGAAGCTACATGGGAGATGGCAGATCGGATGTGGGCTATTTATTCTTCTCTATTCACTATTTGAGAAAATCTCCTTGATATATGTCTTTGGTATATGATTGGTACAATGTTTTGGTACATGTACATATGTATATGGATGTAAATACTGCCATGAGCTGTGTTATAAATATCTAATAAGCAATATGGTGTCATGTCATTATGGTTGTCATGTTTTTATGGTGTTATGTTGTCATGTTGGTTTGCTTCTCAGCAGGTTGATCATTGTAAATAATTAAACGAGCTAAGTTATAAAGATCCATGGGAAATATGTTTTTCTTTCAACAATATTGATTGGTTGTAGGTGTCATTGAATACCGAGGATGGTGTTCCCCCAAGGGGGAGGGTTCTATAACAACCCTGGTAAAAAAATCCATGTAAAATTTAATTAAGGTAAAATAAGAACTTGGTCATGGGACATGTATTCCAAGCTGAATGTTGGGAAAAACATCCTAGTGTGGGTGTTCATATGGTTTATTATGGCTATGGAAATTGACAAAGGCAATGGCTAAGGATTTGGAAAGGCAAAGTAGCATTTATTGGCATTTTTTAATGAAAATAATGGAAATTAGGAGAAAAGGAAGGTGAAAGGTCACAGATTGCATGTGAGGAGGAAAATGAACGAAAAATAATGGAAAATGAAGAAAATATAGACCTTATTAATAAAAAGGCTTCTGATCACTTCAATTTTGGAGCTCTCATTTTCTCTCTCACACACTCTTGGATACTTAGATTTTTCTTGGAGCACTCTTGGATGGGTGTGGAATACTTTGGATTTGGATCATGAAGGAAAAGGAAAAATAGGAAAACGTAAGAGGACATCGAGATCAACAATTACAATGAGTTTTTCTTGCAGGTACTGAGTTACATGTATGCTTTCCTTACTAGTTTTGGAATGCATGACATATGCATGTGGTTATTTGGTTATGATCTATCATTGGCATGGAGGATTTACTAGATAGGCATTGGTTTTCCTAGCCTTGCCAGATAGCCATGGTGTTATGGGTTTTACTTTTGCTTTTGTGGTTGGTTTTCTTGTGCCTTTGGTTGTGGTTTGATTTATTAGTTCCTGGAAGCTTTGGTTGTGTAAACACTCTAGAATCCCTGTAACAACTTGGGTTTAGTTACTAGTCTCGGAAGCTTTGGTTGGATAAACTCTATGGAAGCCCTTGGTGGGTTGAGTTCCTAGTCCTGGAAGCCCTGGTTAGACAAATGCTTTGGAACCCCAATGATAGTTGTGGGTTGGGTTACTAGTCTTGGAATCCCTGGTTGGAACAAACACTATGGAGCCCTAGACAAATTGGGTAGAGAGAAATATAGTGATGGTTAGTGATGTACAATCGTGAGGTGGAATCATTGATTGAGGTTAGATGTGTTTTGGCCTCTAGAAGCCCTGGTTTGGTTTTGTTTTATGCATTTTATGAGATCCCACATTCATGCTTCGAATATGGCACAAGGGTGACTCATTGAAAGAAATATTTTGTTTAGCCTAGTCTATGGTCGGGTGGTTCGTGGAAGTCCCATACCTGGTCGGCCTATGAAATCATCATTAAGAGCTCTTTATCCTTGGTATTTTATGGGTAAATTTACTTCTTTATATTGTATAAAATACACATAGATTCAACTGATAATTGTAATATGCTAAAAAATTATACTTGAATCTACTCTACCAATTGCGGAAACCAATTTAGATCTTGAAATAAAAAAACATGAAAGAGAAAGAATTTCAATCGCACAACATAAAGGTTTTCCTAGGGAAAGCCTTAGCTAAAAACACCACTATATGTAGATTTCATAAGCCAAAGAATATGCAAATATTACAATTCTTTTATCCAAGTTTAGAAACCACTGCACTATCTCTATTTGTCTTAATAATTCCTAGACAAGCCTGGTTCAATACTTAACCAATTTTCTGCCCTCCAGGATCCCTATTTCCTTGCACAGTTTCCTTGGGTAATTAGGCCCTATTAATTAGTGAAATTGTCAATCCATATTGCGTAATCCATTAGAGGCCTTCTTATGACTGCATGCACCACCTGTACAATTCGGATAATTATACAACTGATAGTATACTACCCTTGAACTCCAATCTCAACTGTATTTCTCAAAACAAACATGCATGAGTGTTTATGAGTGAATTATAAGTTAATTGTTTGAACATATGAAATGACACCCCACTGTCTAACCTCCTACTAGTTCCTCCATCAGTTAGAACTATTTTAACTGAATTTAACTCATATAGTTTGAGTTAATTAATTGCAACTCAAAATAAACTCAACTAGGGCTCCTATGATTTAGGAGACACTCTACATGCCTCTAGTTGGACCCTCAAATCGAATTAACTAAACTAACTAAGTCATCCTAACTTAGTTAACTCATACAAGTTGTCATGTAACGTGGAATTAAATTTTTATTCTAATTTAATTCAAGGAAAAATTAAATTAAATCCTTCTTGATGCCATTTTCAAGATTTCTTATTACCATTGTCAACAATCCCTCTCAACAAGAAAGGAATTCAACTCTATCTCGATCTGGTACCTTTGGAATGTTTTGCATGAAACACTTCTCTCTAGTGTTGTTGCTACTACAACTTTTTAAACTAAAAATAATCCAAAAAACGGAATCAACTGTGATCAGTATGATGCATCTTCCACCAGAGTCTTTGACTGCTACTAGCTACTGCATTTTCTACTGAAAACTTCGTGCTGCTGCTGACTCGACACTGCTACCAACTTTGCACTGCGCTCCCCGATATCTGACTGTTGCTAGTCTTTGCATTTGTCACTCCATCATTTGATTTTATCAACCACGACTGATCCATCCTACTACTGTATATTGTGGGCTCCGATAGCAAGGTAATGATCCATGAGAAAACACATCTCTATGGACCCTGCCCAAATTTCTTCACTCTTGGGACTATTGCTTCACATCACCCCACCTTTTACCTGGAGGTATGGTTACATTTTCTCCCTCTGACCACTTGTCTCGAAATTTACCCCTACTAGAGGGCTCTACTTGAGTGGATGTATCCACTCAACCTCCTCTCTACTTCTCCAGTTGTGGCTACTCCACAACTTGCTAAGGATTCTTCTGAGGCTGCATGTTGAGAGGTAATTTATGCTCCCTCTCAATGACCAAGTCTCTAACATTTTCCTTGCTCCTCAGAAATTTTCATGCATCTTTGACCTTGATAGAATACATGTTCTTAACTTGAACACCGATCTGCTTCACCCATCCTATGGCGATGTGTCTAAGGAAAACCTTCCCTTTGCTAAATATCACACCGTACCCACGGTCTTCCAATACCGCTACATAAACAAGATTCTTCTTTAGTCCTTGAATAAACAACACATCTGTGAGTCTGAGAGGGGAGATAGAATCCCTTTGAAAGGTAATAATACTAATTTCGGTCGCACTATACCTCCCATCATCTCCAAACTCTATGTTCTACTTAAGTTCTTTCTCCTTCAAGTCACTAAAGATATCTCTATTCCCCTTCATATGGAATGAGGCACCGCTATCGATATACCACATGCATCCCATTAAAATGATTTCCATGAATGTAATAAGAGTGAAATCAAGTTTGAATTGTGAATCTAGAGCTTCGCTTGTTGTTGCTATTGCATGATCCTTCTTTCTTTCCTTCTTCTATGGACATTTCATGGCATAGTGCTCGAAGTCGTGATAGTGAAAACACTTGATGTTGGAAAACTATTTCTTCTTTCCCTCTTCACCTTGGGACTTATTTCCATTGGCTTTGTTTCCTTTACTAACTAATGAAAATTCCTCTTCTTTGTCTTTGGAAGAGGTCCTCTATGTGGTGTTTTGTCGAATCTCTTATTGCACTGAGTCACACCACAATCGATCCCACTTTGGTAGCTTCTCCCTCCCATTTACCGAATCTTGTTAGTTTTTCCAGCTATTGGGAAGCCCTATAAGTGTTAGGATCACCAAATCATCCTCAATAATGATAACACCAACACTTCCAAGCTCATCCTGACATTGGGTGAACTTGGTCAAGTACTTTGGTATTGTTTCACCCTCTTCCATCTTGATTTTTCTGAGTTTTTCCTTTAGCGCTAGCTCCTCGTGGTTGTTGTTGTTCTAAAAAAAATATTTTAAGGCCTTCCACATAGAATATGGAGTTTCCTTTCCATGGAGGTTCGAGACAATATGATCTCGAAGACCTTCCAATCGAATCCTTCTTGCCTTTGCTACGTTCTTCTTCCATGCTACCAGATCTTGAGCCTCTGTTGCTGCAGGCTTAGGAATAAAAATGTCTATGAATTCCTTGAGCCCTTTGTCTTCCAACACTACTTCCATAATGTATCTTTGAGCTATGTAATTTGAACTACCCTCAAGGGCATATTCAAGTCTCAATCCAGAGAAAGACATCTTGATCCCGCTGCTATCTCTGGAGAGTAGATTTGCAAATTCAATTCATCTACATAGAACAAAATCGTATTATTCTCTTCTATATTGATTCCTCTTCTGATACCATGTATAAAATCCATGTAGATTCAAATGATAATTATAATATGCTAGAAAATTATATTGGAATCTACTCTACCAATTGCGGAAACCAATTTAGGTCTTGAAATAAAAAACATGAAAGAGAAATAATTTCAATTGCACAACACAAAGATTTTCATAGGGAAATCCCTAGCTAAAATTACTATATATATATATATATATATATATATATATATATATATATATATATATATATATATATATATATTGCATAAGCCAAATAATATGAGAGGATTACAATGCTTTTCTCCAAGCCGAGAAAACTATGCACTATCTCTATCTGTCTCAATAATTCCTAGACAAACCTGGTTCAATACTTAACCAACTTTCTCCCTTCTAGGATCCCTATTTTCTTGAGAAGTTTCCTTGGGTAATTAGGCCCTATTGATTAGGAAATTCCCAATCCATACTGTGAAATATAATAGGGGCCTTCCTTTGACTGCATGCACCAGATGTACAATTCGGATAATTATACAACTGATAGTACACTACCCTTGAACTCCAATCTCAACTGGGTATTTCTCAGAACTGACATGCATGATTTCTTTATGAGTGAATTATCAGTTAACTAGTTGAACAAATGAAGCGACACCCCACTGTATAATCTCCTACTAGTCCCTCCATCAGTTAGAACTAGTTTAACTGAATTTAAATAAGATAATTTGAGTTAATTAATTACAACTCAAAATAAAATCAACCAGGGCTCCTTTATTGTAGGAGACACTCTACATGCTTCTAGTTTGACCCTCAACTAGAATTATCTAAACCAACTAAGTCATCCTAACTTATCTAACTCATACAAGTTGTCATGTGATGTGGAATTGCAATTTTATGCTAATTTAATTCAAGGGAAAATTAAATTGAAATCCTTCTTGATGCCATTTTCAAGATTTCTTGTTGCCATTTTCAACATATATGTGGTTTATATGGAGGTTATATCCTTGATATTTCTGTTGGTTATATGCTGGAAATGACTAAGCTTTATGAAAATGATAATGTATGGCTCTCATCATGTTTTTGTTAATCACTGAATGTGCAATGAACGTATGGCTTAATAGATGGTAATGCAGTTATTGTGATGAGGCATGAATGCTTCTTAGTTATTCTTAGATAAGTGTGAGACCCCTATGCTCAAATTTGTTGTTTAAACCTATAGAATGCATATTTATGACATGTCTGACGAAATTTATTCCATGGCTAGTAAGGGTCCAGTCAAGTCCTTGTTCAAATATTTTCATTTGTATCATTGTTTCGATGTTATTTTTAATTTCTAGAAGTTTCATGGAGTTCTGGGTAGTGGCGTGTGTCCCGGCCCTAAAAAAGTGGCACAAAATCTAGAGTTTTTGGCACAGAACCACCTAGAAAAATCCCCAGTCACATGCATGCTTTGTTATGGGAGCGACTTGAGGTTATCAGTCGCATGCATGCCCATGTCAAGGGAGCAACTGAGGCTTTAATGCAAAAAAATGTCAATTTTTCTCATGGTTTGGTCACTTGGATGGGTTGGATGGCTCTTGGGGGTTTTGTTGCAGGAGTAGAAGGTTAGGTTGGTTGTTTTCTGTCAGTTCCACTTCCTTAACTGATATATAGGGATTTGAATCATATCATAGTAACTCTTCATCACATGTTTACCCCAGTTGGTTGGTTACTTGGTTAGATGTGGGAGGAGGGTGTTACATATGTCAACATGCTTTCAAATCTTTTAGATCTGAGTTTTTTCCTTGCTCCATGGTGCACACCTGTTCCAAATAAGATCACACATGTATAATTCATTACTTGCACACTTAACACCTTGATCTCCATCTCCTTATATAGTCTTTGTATTATTCAATACCTTAGGTAAATTCCTTGGTAATGTTGTATGATCTAGATTTATGTAGGAACACAATAATACACAAAAATAAACATAAACACAAAGATGTAGCAGAAATAATATTTCATTTCATTAATATCAAATAATAGAAATATGCTTACAGACATAAAGGAAATAAACTAGCTAGGGCGTTGGTAGCATATCTCTAAGAGATGAGGCGGCTACTAGCCTATGAATTGTGTTACAATGAGGCTCGAGGGCCTATTTATTATTGAGAAACAATGGAAAACACTAAACATCATGTTGTATCTTAAGAAACAATCCCTTGGCTGTGGTAAGGAATCAATGCTCAAGACATTTATATATATATGTCACAAAAATATGATATCAGATAGTCTTTGATTAATCACCTTCAGAAATTAATTATTAAAGCCCTCAAGAATATGACGTAATAAATGATTCACAATGCCATTATCTGCTGACATTAATTAGAGTGATAGGAAGAACATGAAGGAAGCTCAAAATGATATGCTGATAAACAGGATCTATCACTTTAAACTTCAGAAGAATTTTATGTGAGTGGAATAGTTAAAATGAAGGAGTACCCATTAAGGATATTTAACTCTTATTCACATATGTAAAAAGAGACTTGAAACTACATTACTTCATTTTATTCATAGAAGGAAAAAGACAGAATGGAAACTGGAAAATATATCAACAACAATAGATGCAAGAATCTTGATATTCATTCATTAATCATCAGAAAATTGAGTACAAAATTTGCAGTAGTCCAAAGGTCCAAAACTCAGAACCCTTTCCTTTCTTCCTTTTCTCTTTAAATACAATGTAAAGCAGTTTTTAACTACTGAAACTACTCTTAACTTCTCAAACTACTTGAAACTGTTTAAACTATCTATTACATATCATCAAAGTATATTATTACAATTGAAATCTCTTAATAAAGATAAAATAAAACTAAAACTCTAATCTATCTTCTGAATATGAATTTGCTCCGCTGCTGCTACATTCCCCTAATTATCTGACTTGTCCTTTTTAGAAGATGAGGGATCATTAGGTAGAACAACCATCCAAGCTCTGCATTTCTTCCACACGTCAATATTTATCTTAGGAGAGTTGATAAGATTGTGGTACTCCAACGTAAAGGCGGTGATCCTGTTAAATGTTGGTCGCTCTATAAATAAAGTCTTCACCATCCATAATAACTGAAATGCCTCTGAAGAAAGTTAATAACTGTTGTTCCTTTCAGGATTAGAGTTTTCTCATGAGTGTTATCCACCTTACTTTTTGCCAATACCAATAATGGATCATAGGAATCCCATGATAAGATACTACCTTTAAGGTACCAATATGATGGCAATCCTGCCCTGGCTCTTTTGTCATACAGATTATCAAATCTGTTCACTGCTTCTTTAATCTCTGTCAACTTCTTTTTATCGATCTTCCTGCAAGTATTTTTAACAATCAACTTGTTAATCTCTATAGCATATATAATCCTATATTTAATATCATTTTCCTCTAACTCCTGATCAGCCTTTGAATCAATGAAATCAATAAACTTCTTTTCCCATATGGCTCTGTTAATGGTCTTCTGCTTATCTGCCATAACTTGTTCCTCAAAATCTCCGGCAATTATTTTCTCTTCTGATACAATAGTCAAAGATCCCCAGGCTTCTTTCATCTATCTAATGATTTCATTCCATATGATAACTTTAGCTTGTATAAAAGTTATATTTCCCTTCAATTTCTCCTTTAGACTCTTGATTTAAGCATTAGCTGTTTGACAATCTTTCCTATACTTATCAATTTATCCATCCTTGGCCTGCATTATTTTTGTTACTGTTTCCATATCATTCTGTGCCTTTCTGAGATATTTCTCTGCCATTCTCACTTCAGTGTTTAATTGAGATAACTATGCTGCTGGATCATCATTTCCAAATGGCATAATGATAGTACAGGAATGGGAATCAATCTGGCTTTGCAATTTCAGTACAATTTCTTTCAACTTAGAAATTTCTTCTTCTTTCTGTAAGAGCTGCCGAAGAAGGTTTTCCTCTTCACTTTCCACTTCTTCCACCTCTGCTGCCATCGAATGCTCCCCTGTAGGTAATTTCAACTTTTTATTTAACACAAAAATCTCTAATTCTGCACTTTGTAGTAACTTCTGCACAACATACCTATCATTTGGATCTATTCCAATCTTCACAATTATCTTCTTTAGTTCTTCATTTTGGGTTCTTAGGGCCCTGGAGTTGGATTTCTCCAATTTCAGTTGCTTGATCACCTTCCCTAGTATATTATCTGCCTTAAGAGCCATTGCATTATTCTTGGTTAGATCATTCACTATTAATTGACCTGTTTTCATGTGTAAATTGAATTTATCAAGCAAAGGAATCTTTCTCACATCAACAGTTAAATTTACAGTTTTGAAATTACTTGATGACCCTATAGTCATATCAGAAGGGTGAGAGAGAAATTTTAAACAAATATTTTTCTAGATCCATGGCAGTCAATAATCTTGTCTGGTCCGGAGTTACTTGATATTCAGTTTGTGCCTCCATGCTAGCCTTCATCTTTTAATTCCTTTCAGCAATTTGAGCAAATACTTGTTTAATAAAAGGTATTTGATCCTGAGCATCTCCATGTCTTCTTGGTGAGGTTGAAACATTCTGTTCATCTCCTAGTTGAAGCAGGAAACCAGATTGAGCACTTGCTATGTCTTCAATGAATTTTGTTCTCTTTTTGACTCTTTTCTCTTCATCTTATGAATCTACAACTGCCTCTTTACTCCTCTTGCTTGATTTTTCAGATATGATAGGAGTCTGTATGCTAGAACTAGCAGAACCTGCAAAACTCTTATTAGCTAACTTCTCTATGTCAGGTCTACTATCATGAACAAATACTGAGTAACCATTTTCAACTCTCCTGTTTGAAATTAATTTATGAGGATCATAAGCCCATTTTATCCTAACAACAAGTGCATACCATCTAACATCTTATTAACCTCATCAACTGCTTGCCTCATGTTGACTATAAATGGACCCAAAAACATAGGTAATTTAAACATGTGACCCTTTTTCACTGGTACAAAATGTATTTGGTCTACATTCAAACTCTACCTAATGAATTCTAAGGCAAATAACCTCATAGGAACAAATGTGGGAAGTCTATATGGTTCTATCCCAACCCCATAAAGTCTGATCTTTGAGTAATCTTCATACACATACCAGTCTCAAAATTTACAATTATTACCCAATTGAAGAAATTATTGAGCCTTTGGCAAGAAACATGGGGGTAAATCTCCATTCAAAATCTTATAGGCAGTAGACATGAAATTATTTGCAAAATAAAACACCCCTCCTCATTTTGTTCCTCTCTTACTACATCAGTCCAAAACACTATTGGCTGCCTCTTTTTATTTATATCCATGATTTTCAATGCCAAATGCAAGAATTCTTCCACATTTTGATATAAAAAGAGATAAGTGATAAGAGAAAGGAACCTGAATGACCCAGTGAGTGATAAACTCGTGAGTTGAGTATTGACGAACTCCTGCCAGTAAGAAGGGATGTCTAGCACTACTCCCAGCTTCATCATCAATGCAAATAGTCCCAGTACTGATTTATAAATTAAGCTATCGTCCTCCTTTCCAAGTATCTTTACTATACACCTCAACACTGGTCGAAATTTTGCATCAAAAAATTCTATGGAGAAATATTTACCATTTGGTGCAAACCGCTTCGTGTCTGGCCATAGGAAGAAGGTGAACTAGGTGAATTCTTGTCCAGCAAGATTATCATAATACGCTGCTAATGATTCGTCAGTGAATTGAACATAAGATTCAGACTCTGGGTAACATAAGGTTTGACGGATTAACTGGGCCAAGACTTGTAGAAAATTCTCTCCTAGACAACTCATTACAAAACATTTACCAGGATACATGACAGATATCAGCCAGTGCACAAACTCAAGAAAAATATGAGTTTTAGGGATACATGCAGACAATATGCCTGTGTTGGGCTAGAATTGTAATCTATGGATAAATTACGCTTCCCTAGGTAGGTGTTAGCTTAGAAAAATAGGTGAAAGACTATACTACCATTTCTCCTAACTCAGAACAGATACACAGAGAGGATTGGATGCTTACTTGTTTCAGTCGCTTCCAAATGGCTCCTTTTTATCGCTTCCACTACAGCTTCAAATTCAAGCGGCTTTAAATGGCTGAATGCTTCCTGCAAGAAAGAACACTGAAACAACAGAAGATGCAATAATATATGTATCTATTCAAGCTAGATAGCTAAATCAGTTAAGCATAAACTACATTCATCAAACAAGATCTTGCAATATGGAAAATCAAAGTAAACATAGGTGCATGTAGGGAAAAACAATAAGTACTCTTTAATAATGATAGAAGGAGAGGTTACAACCTAGTGAATGTTTTGAAGTGACCTTCCAGCAGAGTTACCAAGTCTCATCACAGCATAAATCTCTCTAGTAGCAGCTCCACAAATCAAACTCTCTATTGAAAATTTTCTAGCATTTCCCTACTCAAATTCTTCTCCCCAAACACTTAGATCTGTGTTCAATTTATAGATGAACTGTAGGTTTTTTTGTAATAAAAAACATTCCAAAAATAGGCAAGACATGTTTCCATTCATGTAGATGTAAAATGGACACTTGGATCCGAAGCTTGACACATGTGAACCCTTCTAGAAGACACTGGCCAAGTGGAGATTCCGAAACAATGAGAATTTCGCTCCCAATGTGACCAACGCACCTTTGAATGTCGAGAAGTTCTTTTCAGAGCAGGCTTGAATGGGGCTACCTGCATATGCAACACACTTAGGCCCCTTAGAGCCTGCGTTGGTGAGCTCCCACATGTTTAATAATAAGCTTCAAACCATGGAAAATCCTTGCTTGATGAAAGTCTTGTTTGATTCATGTTGTTTCCTGTCTTAGGGCATATAGAAACTAAGATGATAGGGAATGATAGACCCTTGATCATCAGTCCTGGAGATGATGCCCAGTTAACCAGGTCATTGGGAATGGTGCCCAAATTAACCTATAACAATTGCCCCCTAAAGCATGAGATCCAAATAATAAGAACATTTGATTGAGATGCTTTACACTGTGATGAGCCTGGAAACAAAGTGGAACGGTCACTTGCATCAATCTTACAATAAATTACATCTTGATATATCCTCTATTGATCATAATTTCTGAGGGTAGGCATTCCCATAGTCAGCACATAGAACAATCTAATAACATGTACATAATTCAGAAAGTCGTCTACATTGGAATGTTGCCCAGATGCAGACACACCTACAGATATAGGCCCATGTTTGGATGAAAATTTGTATGTAAGGTCACCGTACAGATGATTTGTACAAAAAATCCTGAAATCGCAGCCCGGATGGTTGAAACTAGATCCGAGGTCTTCTTATCTCATTCACTCGATCATTTGGGTACAAGTCTAGCCATGCGAATATATGATCTGTCTTCGAACATGGAAAGACATGGTTTGATTACCAGCCAATAATGTGAGCTATTAACAAACGTGAGAGAACCACCATTAATTTCAATGGCCCTCAAGGTACTGCAGTACATTTCGTAAGGCGTGAATAGATGATTTGATGTCAAATGCCAAAAAAAATATTTCGTTCAAAGGTTCAGAAGCGAGGATCTTGTCGATGTTGTAACAAGCCTCATGGTACTGGAATCTGATGTTTCTAGGTGAACTTCCTGGATATTGATTTGTAGTTGACAGGAAGTCACCTTATTGTAAAACTGGAAATACTGATTTTGGAGACAAGGGTATGACTTGATATAACAATTTTCAGAGATGACGGTCATGAAAATGAAGGTTTATGAGTATTGCAAATGGATGAGTTCTTAATCATTGGATGAATTCTCTTGAACATATCAACGACACTGTGATGAGTTGGCAGCATTGACCCAAAACCAAAGTGAAGGTATGATGAACCATAGGTGTGAATGAACCGTCAAGATGATTACCCAACCCAAACAATCATGGACATGGAGTGAAAGAAGTGTCATGTTCAGGAGCGACTTGCTACCAAAAAGAAACTTTGTTTGCTTTTCCCAAATTTTCCCCAGTCATTTGTCGACTAGTACCTCTTTATTTTTTAACAAGCTTGAGGAGGATAAGATTTGCTTGATCTATAATTCAACCCTTCAGGTGAACAAAGAATAAAGTATCGCTATTTAATAATTTAACGAGTCTAGCGATGAATGAAACTCGATTCTTGCCATGATCGAAAAACCCATTGATATTTTATGTTTTAACGAGCTTAACGACAGTGATAGCCCAGTCCTTTTTCATGTTTAGAGAGTCTAAAGAAGAGGACAAAAGAAGACTCCAAAATTACTTTTTCGTAAATTTGTCTCTCAGATCCGCAAAAGTGTAAAATAATATCTGAAAGAACCTCTTTGGTCATGTTTAACCAAGGTATTCCTTTTTCGTAAATAATCCATCTCAGTCCAGAAAAGGGTTAAACTTATACTGAGTAAATAACAATTCATTTACTTTAACGAGCTCGAAATGACAAGTGCTCGACAATATTTTCACATTATCGGAGTCTAAAAAGAGCTGAAAGAAGACTCCAGGGGTTCCTTTTTCGCTGTTATTGAAGCTTGAAAAAGAGATAAAAGTGCGCTTCAAATCCTTTTTCGTTTTTAACAAATCTCGAAAAATAAGGAGAAAAAGCATGCTTTGTGGTCAAGTCTTTCTTGAAATAAATTTGCACGACTAACCTATTCGTCAGTTGTATTTCCTGTTAAAAACAACATCAAATGGATTAAAAATACCTGTTTCATGATAAAAACATACTAAAACTATAGTCATAGCAATAAATTTATCTTGCAAGTAATTAAATGACTATATAAAGCAGTTTCACTGTTCATTTTTACCATTCCATAGTTACCATTTGCATTTTGGAGCTCTGAACCTGATTTTGCCCCCGAACTTCAGTCATTGATTGCGGTCGTTTCAATGGACGGATTTCATCACCGTTTGATCCAGGTCAGTATTAAAAACCTCCTATTTCTTTCAGTATTCATTTCATTACCATTCCTTGCAATTTTTTAGGGTTTTGAGGCCCCTAGGGTAAATTCTGCCACAATTGAGGGCAACGCACCCCTGAATGTCAAAACCTGCATTGCATAGCAAGTACAGTAAAGTGTACTTGCATGTGCAACGCACTGTCTCAGCCCAGGGAGTGCGTTGGGTGCAGTTGAAGTTTTTTGTTTTCATGTTGTTTCCAAAATTTTCCTAGTTTTTTGCAATGAATGGTATCTAATGGATCTTATGGTTGATTTTTAGGTTTCCATTGGATTATAATGACAATTACATGGAGATAAAGAGAACATGAAGAACAAGATATGATTGCCTTGAATGATCTGGGTACTGTAAGAGCCTTAAGATATTGCGGACTGCTTAAGTACTTCAAATTCTCGGGAATGAGGCAACAAATAGAACTCCTAGAATTCCTTGTTTGAGCATGTGATCCAGCGATAGAGGCATTTCACATAAAAAATCAAGTGTTGTCCATAACATTTGAGGATGTTTATTTTCTCACAAGTTTTTTGAGGAGAGGTTTGCCCATTTCACTCACAGGATCTACCGTTGGAGGAGAAACAGTGAGGAATTATGTTATGCAGTATTGCTATCCGGGGTTAAAACCTAGCAAACATGGAAAAATAAACATCCATGATATCAGGGATTTTCCTTTGAGGACCATCCTATTCATGATTGCTAAACTAGCTGGCACTGTTACATTCCATGTAGTGAACAAATCATATATGCAGTATGCATTGGAATGTTTAGAGTCAACAGTTTTCAACTGTTTTGAAGCTATTCTATCTCAAATAAAGGAACAACTGAATAAAGCAAAGGGAGGAAGGAAGAAAAATTTCAGTTATGGTTCCATCCTTATCTCTTTTGCTTTGGAACGGATTCCACTAATGCAACCAAAACATGTAATATTGGATATATCCAGTCCTATAGATCCTCGAATGCAGAGATGGGTATAACTTAGGGGTCAACATTCAGGCCAATCGACTGTTGTGTTCTCAACTGCATTCTTCGCCTGGTTTTGGTGACAGATCGTCGCCATCGATGAGTATGCATATGCAGGCGTCAAATTTCGAGGAGATCCAGATCTAGCTTTACCAGAAGGTGCTCAGTGGGGTGAAATAGGTAAGATTTATTTGACCATGTTTTTTGATTTTTATAAGGTTTATAAAAATGTTTTTATGTTTTGATTTATTTCCAAGACTAAACTAATTGTTTTAATGTAATGCAGATATCGGTCGCGTTCAACCAGTAGAGGAACCAGAGCGTGAAGCGGATGCACCAGCAGAGAGGGCTGTGAGGAGAGCAGTCCTTCAGGACCTTGATATGGCTGAGACTCTTTCTGAGCTCCAGTAGCACATAGAGGGGCTGACCTTCAGGATTCTGGATTACTGGATCTAAGAGCTTCCCATGCGACTGCAGCGACACACAATTGGGGTTCCTAACCGTTGGATGCGGTTGCTCCGTAGGATTGCTAGATATATAGCGTGATATCATGAGCACCACTAGTTTACTTATGAATTTTTGCATACATTTTGAGGTCATATGACCAACGTGTCCTGGGCACAAATTTTGTAAAAAATCTATAACTATCTATCTATGTGTTTTCAGAGTTTTTCCTGTGTTTATTGCGCAATCCTATTCAATGATGTGAACATTTTTCTTTACCTATGTCGCAAATGTCTGTCTAAAACTTGATTAGCTAATGAATCAGTTAAAGTGTTCATATTTTTGGAAATGTGTTGATATTGAATGAAATCAAAATGTCTCTCCAAAAGTCAAACTCTAAGAAACAATCTAAGCAGTGTTGGATTTCTAACAATATAAATACTAGTAAGTTGTAGAACCACAAGTTGTGAGTCTAACCTGATGATTACACTGTTAATACCAAATGAAATGGCATCAGAGAGAAGTTCGATCAATGCGCTATACTCAGCGATATTATTCGTCGATCTACCAATACAAATCCCTTGAAAACTCACTAACTCACCGTTCGGAGCGAAAATGGCCCACGCTGCAGAGGATAGATTCTGCGTACTACGACTAGCACTATCAACATATCCAACAAACGGTTCTGAAGATTCAGACATCTGCGATGAAATGTAAAGCGGATTACTAACGTCAAGAAAAATCTAAAAGAAAAATTAAGATAGTGAATGCAAATCAACAAAAAATAAACAATATAATACAAAAAATTACTACGCTCATTATTAAGCATAGTAACGTTTCAAATACAACCCATTTCTAGGCTGTGCCAATGGAATCCCATCGTAATATACTAACTCGTAGGCACCCTTAGCAAGAACTATTTTGACAATATAGGGGCCGTGCCATAATGGCTCGAATTTCCCTGTACCAATTACATCAGCTTCCTGGTCGTAAAGAAGGACCAAGTCGCCCTCTAAGAAGATGCGAGGCTGGACATTTTTGTCGTATTGCGCCTTTATACGTCTCTTATGTGCTTCGTTGGCCAATTGGGCTTCATGACGCGTTTCATCTATATGGATGAGATTAAGGAGACATGCTTATTATTTTGAGGTGTCAGGTAACAAGTCTATTGCGAGTTTTAACGATGATATTTCACATTGGATTGGTAAGTTAGCTTGCAGACCATACAGCAATTGAAAATGAGTAAATCCAGTCGCATTTCTCACTGAGGTTCGATACGCCCACAAGGCGGAGTACAAGATCAAGTGCCAGTTCCTTTTATGGACTCCTATCATTCGTTGAAGCATTCGTTTAAGAATTTTGTTAATAGCGTCAACTTGTCCATTTGATTGTGGATAATAAGGAGTAGAATTATCATGAAAAAATCCTAACTTGGCTGTCAATTCAGACATCATATGGTTGCGAAAATGCTTCCCATGATCCATAACTATAGCCTATGGGACCCCAAACCGTGCAATGACGTGATTGAAGAAAAACAATGCAGCTTTTTGTCTTGTGTTATTGAGTGTAGGCGTCGCTTCGGCCCATTTGGTAAAATATTCAACTGCGATAATAATATAACCATGCCCCCCAGACGAAGGAGGGTTACAGGTCATGAAATCGATACCCCATTTCGTAAATGGTCCAGCAGAGATAACAGGATGCATTGGCGCTGGCGGTTTGCGGATTTTATGGTCATAAATCTGGCATGCATGACAACTTCTAATTGCAAGGATACAATCTCGAAAAATAGTAGGCCAAAAGTAACCAGCGTGGAGTATCTTCTGCGCGATAGCATAACCAGATAAATTTCCACCAAAAGCTCCAGCATGGCAATTATTTAACACTTTTTCGACCTCCTCATGAGTGAGGCACCTCCTTAAAATGGTATCGACACCACGACGATAAAGTGTATCGCCGACGATCAAATAATCTTTGGCTTGGTATCAAATACGTCACTGATCAGAGTGAGAGGTATTAGGTTGAAAAGTTTGGGTTTGGAGATAAATGATGAAAAATCCATACTAGGGATCAGATGATCCGATCAGAAATAGAGACTCGTCTGGAATAGATGGTTCCGACGTAGTTGCAGTACTATCACAGGGAAGGTCACAGAGAAGCTCAGCCAAAACTAAAGACTTCTTTGACTTGGATTTGATTAATTGCAAATCAAATTCCTGCAAAATGACAATCCATTTTGAATATTTTCCCCCCAGCAATTGACGCGATAATATGTAAGTCATGGGGTTGCAATCCGAAACTATTGTTGTTTTTCAGAGCAGGATATAATGGAAAAATATTTGGACAGCTTGAACAGCTGCCAAGGCAAGATTTTCCACGTACGAGTACTTAAATTCCATATCATTGAGATTACGACTCAAATAATAGATCAGATGTTCAATTCCATCTTCTACTTGGACCAAAACCATAGCGATGGTCGTTTCAACCTTGGCGATATATAGGAAATAATCATTGGAATAATTTGGAGGATACATTAATGACGCTCGGACAAGATGGTCCTTGACAGCATCAAAAGAAGCTTGCACAACTTGGTCCCAATGGAAGGGAACCCCCTTTTTCAATAATCGAGTAAATCCTTTAGCCATTTCGGCGTAGTTTGGAATGAACCTTCTTATGAAGTTAGCCTTTCCTTGAAGTTTCTGTATCTGAAGTAGGTTTGATGGTGCAGGAAAATCAAGAATGGCCTGTACCTTCAGTGGGTCTATTCGAATTCCTTCTTTTGAGACTAAGAATCGGAGAAATAGACTAGAACCAACACAAAACACACATCTGTGCAGATTGAGGCGTATCTTGTAGTGTCAACATCGTAAGAAAATGGCTCTCAAATGCATCGGGTGATCAGTCCATTTTTGTGAATGCGCTGGTAAATCATCTAGATATGGTTGAACAATGTGCTTGATGTCGTTGAAAGCATAATCATTGCTCTTTGAAAAGTTGCCCCCACGTTCTTTAAACCAAACGAGAGTTTCCAATATGTGAATGTGCCCCAGGGACAGATGAATGTTGTCTTATGTTGGTCATTTGGGCAGATATTGATTTGAATGTAGCCGGAAAATCCATCCATGAAAGAAAATATTTCACATCCAGCACAATCGTCAATAATCTAGTCGATAAAGGGAGTAGGATAGTTGTCTTTTGGACAAGCCTGATTAACATTCGGATAATCGACACACACTCTAATGGTTCCTTGTTTTTTCATAACAGGAACGATATTAGAAACCCACTCAGTTAGTGGAATAGGGTAAATGAAACTAACACGCAAAATATTTTCAACTTCTGCTTTGATGGCAGTGGATTTCTTTGGATGAACAGGACGAAGCCGTTGATGCACCGGTTTGACATCAGGATACATATTAATAGTGTGTTCAACTATACTAGTATCTATGCCTGGAATTTCCTTGTAAGACCAAGCGAATACGTTACAAAATTCACGAAAAAGAGAGCGATATGAATCAAGTTCTGATGGAGAAAAAGATACACCGACATGAATATTTTCTACAACGCCAGGTTTAGTCGAAATATCGATAGAAATTGTTTCTTCAATATTTGATAAATTTCGCTCAGATTCAATTGCATTAATCAGAAAAGAATTCGAAAAGAAATTTTGAACAAATGGGTGATATAGTTCACTAATATTATTTTCTTCATAATCAAGAAGATGGGAACGATGATGATAATCTTCCCGTGGTTCTCCTTCTTCCATCCTAACTTCAAAAATATTTTCATCTGTCAAAAATTTTGAGGAAAATGGATCAGATGGAGTACCAAAATCTAATGAATGATCAACCCAAACACTCGGTGACGTTGATTTTGGATTTTCCGCCCAAGCCGAATAGATTGATTGCTATTGTAGCTCAATAGGGTTGAGCGGTAAAACATCATCCAACGTAGAAATATCAGAATCATTCGTACTCTTCCTTAAGCCAGATAGAGTGGAAGAGATCATGTAGCAGGTCTCTATGCTTGCAATTTCTGCCGACGTCACGGGCGGTGGTAATGCAAAGGTTCCCATAAGAGTGGAATCCTTTAAGAGTCCTACACTGATGTTCTGGATTTCTAGTTGGGGTAAGTGAATATACAAAACAATTCCAGTTACCTGCGAAGCGGAGGAAAAAAAGGATAATTGATTAATGACTGTAATAGTACCTTTATGAGGAAACGCAACCATTCTAAAATATTTAGAAACGATTGTAGTCATCACATATACCCATGGTCTTCCGAGTAAAATATTATATTCAAGGGGTCCGTCAACAACCTCAACAACAATACTTACTGTTTTTCCCCCTAATTCAACTTGTAGGTTATTAATAATACCAGTTTATATGTTTTGACAACAAAATTGAATCAGCCCCCCAAGGAGAGCTGGTCTCTAAATTCTGTCCACAATCTCCTTTCCCATGGTTAGACTTTAACAATTTTTAATATATGTCTGGAATTTAATCCCCCACACTATGAATTTGCTACAGTCCTAAGTCCACCACCTTATACCTTTCAAACTTAATCCCTCTAACTTATTTTAATAACCCAACAATCTTGGCAATGAAATGCTTTAATATACTTTAGGCCTCAGGCCCACGCATACACAACGTGGATTCAACAAAATAAATTTCCATACCTTTGATTAACCTCCCTTCTACTTCTAAGTACGATCACCATTCGATGAGCCTTCCTCCAGATCAACGACGTACGTCGATATCGCGCTGAGTCCACAGTCAAACTTTAACGCGCGATGGCACATCATGAGGGCAGTTTCTCCAAACTGCTTGAGGCTACGTGTTAGGCAATTAATGGAATCGTGTTCAAATGGGAAATACCACTTACCCCACAAAGGCAGTGCGATATGGGTGGTTTGGTTTCGCAAACCCACTCTCGGTTTTGAACAGTGATTGACCAAGGGTTAAGTCGGGGTTACAGTATCCTTTCTATTCACTCCAGTTCACAAACTCAGGGTCTAACCTCGATACAAGATTTTCAATTAATAAAAAAACAAGTCTATTTATTTTATAAGCGGGGTCCCACTATGACCAGAATCCACAGTTCCGAGGGAAAATAACTCCTACAGGTTATGCTCTTCAAGGCTGACACTCTACAACGTTTGTGACGATGGTTCAATATATCATTCTCGGCCCCTTGTCGTAATGTATTTCGACAATTCCAGGGAAATCCACAATCAACCATAGGCAAGGGTTTGCGGAGATTTACACAACAATTCTCTTCATTGAATTAATCATAGGACTGAAGATTCAATATGCTCGGGACCTAAAAAATTCACACAGAGACTAATTCAATCACACACGGATAGTCCATAAAATATTAGCTTTTATTCAATTATAAGCAAAAGCTTAACACACAACTTCACTGCAAAAATCCCCTCCCCTCTACACATCCGGGGGATACAATTTATATGCATTACAATGTGTCTTTTCGGTTCCTCGGTGAGGACCGTTTATCTTCTAACAAGACTTAATTACATTATTTGAATAACTGAACATGACAGATGGATTGAACCAAACTATTCAACTTCTATTGACTCTAACTGACCTAGATGGAAGAGACAGCTAAGGTATTGACACCTTGCTATTACAATTTGAATGATTCTGATCCCTCCTAGCCACAACATGTGGACAAAACTTCCTACATTGTTGGCTAGTGTCTAATGCCCCTGCATCAGACTCCCGAGGGCAATTTTCTTCATGGACTCCTGTCCATGATCTCTTCCACTGATCTGCCTATCTTTCGCAACATTCCTTCAGTCATCCAAGTGACGTCTTCCTCTGGTTGGTCCTTCCATTTGATTAAGTACTGAAAGTACTCTTGTCCTCTGGTCTTCCGGAACACTCTTTTGTCCAATATCTTCTCTGGTTGTAATGGGTTTGTTGGAGGTAGCTGCTTTTCCCACTCAATCGGTTCCTTGTCTGCTGATCCCTCTTTTGCACCATCATCTTCATACTTGTACAAATCTGCAACATTAAAAATGGGGGATATTCCAACATCAGGAGGCAATTCAATCTCATAGAATTAGCAGAAAACTTTCTAAGTATCTTGCATGGCCCAATCTTTTTGAACTTCAGTTTTTTATACTGCTTCTTTAGGAATCTCTCCTTTCTTAAGTGTGCCAAAACCAGATCTCCTACTTCAAAATGGACTTATTTTAACTCCAGATGCTGCTTTCTTTGCCTTTGTATTTGATGTTGTTGCCTTGTAGTTTGCTCTTGCTAATTCACTTGTTCATGTATGGCTTGGATTTTGCAGAAGCAAATTCCCCACCATCAACACTTCTCGGCTCTGCCTCTTTCCCATGTTCTTAACTCTAATATTCCTCACCGGTGCATTCCATAAACAATATGGAATGGAATCTACCTTGTGCTTCTGTTTGGTGAGTCATTATATGCATATTTTGCCTAGGGAAAAATATGAACCCACTGCTTAGGATGCTCTCCTACAAGACTTCTCAACAAATTTCCCAGACTCCTATTCACTACCTCGGTTTGTCCATCAGTCTGAGGATGATAAGATGAACTGAAACTCAGTTTGGTACCAAGTTTCTTCCATAGTTTCCTCCAAAAATGGCCCACAAATCTGGTGTCTCTGTCTAAGACAATACTCTTGGGCAACCCATGCAACCTAACAACTTCTTTGAAAAACAAGTTAGCAACATGGGTGGCATCACTAGTTTTATAGAATGGAATGAAATGTGCCATTTTTTAGAATCTTACCACTACAACAAAGACTGCATCATTCCCTCTCTGAGTCTTGGGCAATCCTAGAACAAAATCCATACTCACCATGTCCCAAGGCCTGTCTGGAATAGGCAAGGGAGTGTACAATCCTGCATTCTGGCTCCTTCCTTTGGCATATTGATAGATTTTGCAATTTTTTACAAACCTATCCACTTTTGCTCTCATCTTGGGCCAGTAATATAAGTGACTCAGCTGCTCATAAGTTTTGTCAGTACCAAAGTGTCCAGCAAGTCCACCACTATGCTTCTCCTTGATCAAATTTTCTCTCATGGAACATTTTGGTACACACAGTTGGTTTCTTATGAATAGTAAGTTCTCCTTCAAGAAATAATCCAGCCACTGGCTTCTATATGTTAGAACAGGGTTACAACATGCCTCAAATGCTTCCTTAAAATTTGAATATGTTTTATACAATTCTTTGAGAAAATCAAATCCTACAACTTCAAAATTGGTTTCTTGAACAAGCATGTGCCTCCTACTCAAAGCATCAACTACTTTATTTTCTTGGCCACTTATATGTTTCAAAACAAAGTTAAAACCTTGGAGATACTCAACCCATTTGGCATGCTTATGATTCAACTTGGGCTGCTGTACAATGTACTGCAAAGCATGATTGTCAGAGTATAATACAAATTCTTTGGACATCAAATAATGCCTCCACTTTTTCAGGGCCTGAACAACTGCATAGAATTCCTTCTCATAAGAGGAATACTTCCTTCTAGTGGAATTCATATTTTCACTGAAATAGGCTATAGGCCTATCATCCTGACTCAGCACAACTCCAATGGCTTCTCCACTGGCATCACACTTCACTTGAAATGGTCTAGTAAAATCAGGCAGAATCAACACAGGCTTTTCAGTTATCTTTTGCTTCAAAAGTTTAAAGCTTATTTCTTCTTCAGCAGTCCATTTAAATGGTTGTTTGCTCTTTTTTATTGTCTCAATGATGGGTGCATTAATCTTACTGAATTTTCTTATAAATTTCCTATAAAAACTGGCAAGTCCATGGAAACTTCTTACCTCAAAAACATTTCTAGGTGAAGGCCACTCCACAATTGCCTTAACCTTTTCTAGGTCCATCTTCAATCCTTCTGCAGAGACAACAAAGCCCAAATACACCAACTCTTCCTTCATGAATGAGCATTTCTTTAAGTTTATCAGCAGTTTCTCTTGGTGCAGCTTCTTCAAGACATAATTAAGATGCCTTAAATGTTCTTCTTTAGTTTTGCTGAAAACTAATATATCATCCAGATACACTATCACAAATTTACCAATGAATTCTTTCAACACTTCATTCATAAGTCTCATAAAAGTGCTAGGTGCATTTGACAACCCAAAAGGCATTACCATCCATTCATACAGTCCTTCATTTGTTTTAAAGGCAGTTTTCCACTCATCACCCTCTTTTATTCTAATCTGATGATATCCACTTTTTAAATCTATCTTTGAAAAATATTTAGCACCACTCAAACAATCCATTAAATCCTCAACTCTGGGCAAAGGGAATCTGTACCTGATTTTTATCTTATTGATTGCTCTGGAATCAGTACACATCCTCCAGCCTCCATCTTTCTTTGGGCTCAATACTGCTGGTACTGCACATGGACTCAAACTTTCTCTAATCAGCCCCTTGTCCACCAACTCCTATACTTGTCTCCTGATTTCCTCATTTTCTTTGGGAGTCATTCTGTAGGCTGCCTTATTTGGCATATTTGAACAAAGGATGAAATCTATCTGATGACTGATCTTTCTCACAGGTGGTAGCTCATCAGGTAAATCATCCACAATAATGTCACAATAATCATCTAACATCTCTTGTATTTCTACTGGAAAATCAGAAATATTTGTAGAAGTAAGAACTACTTTAGGTTTGCAAACTAAAGCAAAACTTACCTCTTCTTCTTCTATCTGCTACAGATATTCCTTCCCGCTCAGCAACAAGGTCTTTGGATCAATCACTCTGCTGGATGGCTCTCCTTCTTCCATGGGTATCAATGTATGATGTACCCCATCTTTGAAGAACTTGTAAGTGTTCTTCTTGCCATCATGCATTGCTGCTCTGTCAAACTGCCAAGGTCTACCCAGCAGTATGTGACACACATCCACGGGCATCACATCACACAGAAATTTGTCTTTGTAGTTTCTCATTTGCAGCTCTATCTCACATTGTTATTTTACAATCAGCTGGTGCCCTTTATGCAGCCAAGACACCCTGTAGGGAATTGGACGCTCCCTTGTCTTCAACTTCAACTTTTCTATCACCTCAGTGGAAACCAGATTATTTGTGCTGCCACTATCAATGACTAGCTGGCATCATTTCCCCTGGACTTTGCCTATGCTCCTAAACAAATTCTTCCTTTGTGCAGGCTCAGTGACCTCTTTGGTTTGTTTCAACAGGACCTTATTAACCACCAAGGACTCTCCCCTCTCTGGTAGAATTTCTTCTTCAATTGTTGCCTCTTCTTCAGCATGGGCAACAACTGCATTTCTTGGACCAGAACCCACATTCTCTGGGCACTCATAGTGCTTGTGTCCCACTTGTTGACATCTATAACACCTCAATTCTCTACCTCTTCCTCTGTAAGAACCCCTTCTGCCTCTTGCATCACCCTCTGTAGATGCATTCTGAGGTGAGCTAATATTAGCTCCATCTCTAGGTGTAGTAGGCTTTCCTCTACCACCTTGACTTCCCTTTCCACGGAAAGTACCTCTCCTTTTGGCAGACTGCTTCCTCAGGAGTTTCTCCTCTGCTTTCAAGGCCATCTGATAGGCCTCTTCAACTGTCTTAGGAGACAGAAGACAAATCTCATCTTGGATCTCCAACTTGAGACCATTCACATATCTAGAAGTCTTCTCTGCTGTGTCTTGAAATTGCCCAACTCTTATTCTTACTCTATAGAATTCTTCTGTGTATTTCTTTACTGTCAGCAACCTCTGTCTCGGGTTCTGCATTTGCCTAAACAAAATTAGCTAATAATCACTAGGCAAGAATTTACCTTTTAACTTAGCCATCATTCTGGTCCAGCTCTTGATAGGCTGCTTTCCAACCCTCCTTCTTTTTGCTTGCACTCCATCCCACCAAAGTGCAGCATGTCCCTTCAGCTTTGTTAATGCAAACTTAACCTTCTTATCTTTGCTCATTTCTTCATAGTCAAAGCACTTGTTCATTTCATTAATCCAGTCCACCATCTCCTCTGGATTCAGTCCTCCTACAAAAACTTGATACTTCAATCTTGGGCTTAACTGCAGACCCTAGAACAGTTCTGAAGAGCCTCATGTTAGGAGGAATCTCAGCAATTTCTCCAGCGTCTTCTATCTCAGGTTCACTGATGTCTTCAGGATCTCTGTGCTGTCTTTTCTCTATGGCATCCATTCTGGCTTGGACCCTCTGCAAGGACTCCAACACTTCTGTATTGGCAACGGGTCTCCTTTTTCCAGCACCTCTACCAATTCGGATTGCCATGTTAATTCTCTGCAAAAAAAACTAAAAAACAACAGCTTTGATAACACAATTGACAACAACAAAATTGAATCAGGCCCCCAAGGAGAGCTGGTCTCTAAATTCTATCTACAATCTCCTTTCCCCTGGTTAGACTTTAACAATTTTAAATATATTTCTGGACTTTAATCCCCCACACTATAAATCTGCGACAATCCTAAGTCCGCCACCTTATACCTTTCATCCTTAATCCCTCTGACTTATTTTAATAACCCGACAATCTTGGCAATGAAACGCTTTAATATACTTTAGGCCTCAGGCCCACGCATACACAACGTGGATTCAACAAAATAAATGTCCATACCTTTGATTAACCTCCGTGCTACTTCTAAGTACGATCACCGTTCGATGAGCCTTCCTCCAGATCAACGGTGTACATCGATATCTCGCTGAGTCCACAGTGGAACCTTAACACGCGATGGCACACGATGATGGTGGTTTCTCCAGACCGCTTGAGGCTACGTGTCAGGCAATTAATGGAATCGCATCTAAATGGGAAACACCGCTTACCCCATAAAGGCGGTGCGATATGGGTGGCTTGGTTTCGCAAACCCACTCTCGGTTTTGAACGGTGATTGACCAAGGGTTAAGTCGGAGTTACGCTATCCTTTCTATTCACTTTGGTTCACAAACTCAGGGTCTAACCTCGATACAGGATTTTCAATTAATAACAAAACAAGTCTATTTCTTTTATAAGCGGGCTTCCACTATGACCAGAATCCACAGTTCTGAGGGCAAATAACTCCTACAGGTTATGCTCTTCAAGGCTGACACTCTACAACGTCTGTGACGATGGTTCAATATATCATTCCAAGCCCCTTGTCGTAATGTATTTCGATAATTCCAGGGAAATCCACAATCAACCATAGGCAGGGGTTTGCGGAGATTTATACAGCAATTCTCTTCATTGAATTAATCACAGGACTGAAGATTCAATATGCTCGGGACCTAACAAATTCACACAGAGACTAATTCAATCACACACGGATAGTCCATAAAATCTCAGTTTTTATTCAAACTAAAGCAAAAACTTAACACACAACTTCACTGCGAAAATCTCCTCCTCTCTACACATCCGGGGGATACAATTTATATGCATTACAATGTATCATTTCGGTTCCTCGGTGAGAACCGTTTATCTTCTAACAAGACTTAATTACATTATTTGAATAACTGAACATGACAGATGGATTGAACCAAACTATTCGACTTCTATTGACTCTAACTGACCTAAATGAAATAGGCAGCTAAGGTATTGACACCTTGATATTACAATTTGAATGATTCTGATCCCTCCTAGCCACAACATGTGGACAAAACCTCCTACATTGTTGGCTAGTGTCTAATGCCTTTTTGCATCATATGTTCTTCCGCAAAAGCCTTCAACGTTGTTGATGATTGCGATAAGCGCAGCGAGCCAAGTGACTTCCAACAATTTAGAGACATAATGCACGTAGATGCTCCCTCATCAATAACTAGTGCCATCAAGATAAGGTGATTGAGAATATTTACTTGGATAGAGATACGGTCTGCTGGTAGTTGCGACACATAACCCGTATGATTGAAGACGACAAGATTAGAATCAGTCAGATCAATTCCACCAATGGCCGACAATAAAGCCTGCTTCTAGGAGGGAAAATTTTGTAATACCTCAAGAGCAGACATAGCTGAAGGGGATTGAGCCAAATCTTCAACCATATTATAATTTTTTGCAGCTCTTGCTCGAGGATTATATGTCGATTTATGAATTACTCCTTTTGGTGGCTTAATCGTCAATTCAGGAATGACAGGAGGTGGTACAGATTCATTAGATGGATTTGTTGTCGAGGTATTAGGTTGATCAGTGGTCGGACTACCATAGTCTTTATTCCACGTCGACACCAAAATATCTTGTGAAGGTTTTGTAGTGGATAACATTAACACTTGGGAACTAGGAGTTGGATCTGTAGCAACCAAATTTGTGTTTGGATTTGGAAATGGGTCTGTCAACACAGTTGATGCATGAGAAGTCTTGATGATTTTTGAGACTTCAGCACGGTGAGGACAATCCCTAACAAAATGTTCCTTGTTACAAATTATGCATGGATAACGAGGTTTCTGTGGTCTTGACGTTTTATCAGATGATCGTTCCTACGAGTTAAAAGTTTGCTTTTTCTTTGATTTCCCCTTTTTATTACTTCCTGGTTTCTTATCACTTTTTCCTTTGTCAAATGAGACGACATTAATTTCGGAAGTAGGAGCAGGATCAGATGCAGTAGTGTTGTGTGTGTTTGCAATGCCTATCAAGCCGTCTCCGGCATGAGAGTCCTTTATTTGAGGAGGAACATTGAAATTAGATCGCGACGCATTTGGGATTTTCTCATAGAGCGTGCCAGACTGAGTATAAATCAAGTCTAAATACTGGGCATGAGCGATAACTTGATCTTCTGTGATGACACTACCTTTAGCCACATCCTCTGTTATAGATGGTTACAGGGATTTGATGAACCATTCAGCAAGGAGCTGATAAGGAACAAATGTCTTAACCATTCGTCGACAGCGACGCCAGTCATGAATATGATTTGAAATGTGAGTAGCATTACTACATGCGAAGTTAGTCGAAGTTTCGTTCCGGTTCGTATTCGATCGATGCTTGGAAATGGATCAAAAATACGTGTATATAAACGGTGAAATTATCGAAAATAAAAGAATCTCTAGCTAATTCAATGTACCATTTGGTTGTGTTATGATCGAGAGATCAATTGATCAAGGGATCAAGTCTCTTGTAGAAAAATGCTCAAAAATGAAGTTGATCAGAATTGGTCCAAACCAGAATGAATGGAAAGAGCTCGGAAAAATGATCTTGTAGACGCAAACGGCACTGAAAACCGACGCCGTATGAGAAATATATTCAGCTTTGAAGTTTTCCAATTTCAGTAAAAGGATGGCCAAATTTGACTTTATAAAAAATATTTTTATTAAAAAAAAAGAATATTCACGAATGTGCAGGAATGTCCCCAATGGGAATACTCCATAGAATATTCTCCCAACATTCTCCCAAGAAATACAGGCAGCCAATGAAAGGGCACCGAGTGGCCAGCCCGGAGGCCGCCACATGGCCCCAAGGTAGAACGAAATCGCATTTAAAAATTTGTGTTTATGTCGCGGCAGGAATCGACCCCGGGTCGGGCCAATGGCAACGGAGAGGCCCGACCATTGGGTCACAGCGGCAGTGCTTAATAACCATACGTGCCCATTCATATTTAAAGTTTGAATTTGGTTTGGCGCGTAACACATTGGTTCTTGGTCACACGGTTCTGCCCCCGGAGCGGAGATACATTAAAACATATGGTTTGAACCTAATACAATGCCGCATTAAACTATAAGTTTATTTATGATTTCCGTTCGGTGCGGTTCCATGAACCTTAACTTTAGCACCCACGGTTGGCGGTAAAAATGGCGGAGGTGCCAAATATAGTGCCAGACCTAATTTGTCGGGATTAACTGGAGTTCCACCACATTTGGTGGAGCTTTTCTAGCCCTAACTGGGCAAAACTTCAGTTAGCCATAACTTTGGCTAGGAAAGTCCATTTGGGACGAAATTTTTTTTTATTTTGGGGTATTGAAGCATTCTGGAGCTGTTGGGATAGGTTGTAGAGCCATCAGGGTGCTATATCAGTGATTTTACCAGCGATTTTGGTTGTGGAACCACCAGGGCCTAATGAAAGATCAGCTGTGTTGGACTATACTCGTCCATTGGAGGTGAATGAATAGTCGATTTATACTGATTTCAGTCCTTTGTTTCTGAATTTGCAGCTAATTTTTCCTTTTTAGGCTTTCTACACAGTGTAATTCTTAATTTGAGCATTAATGAAAGAGGGAAAAGCCTAATTAGAGGCTTTTGGACCCAGCAGAGGTAGCCCAAGAGAGGGGTGAACTGCTTAAACAAATGCTTACTGTTATGCTGTGCATTTTTGTTGTTATATTTCAGATTCTGCTACATTAAACAATAACTTTTCATAAGTACACTTTTCCCAAGTAGACTTATACAATGAACAAAACTCATTAGTTCAACTTCAAACCACATTACTTCATTTGCAGAATACTTGAACTTGCTTATTCACACATAAAATTTTGATTAATGAATACTTTGCACATAAACAAATGCTTTCATTGATCGGATCTATTTCAGTGTTTACATTTTATTTCTTTAGGCAGAGCCAGTTTGTGAGCCAGAAGCTTCTGGTTTCATCCTTTCTAGTAAAGGTGAAATAACCAGTAAAAGCCCCCTACTGTCAATCTCTGTATAAGAAATACTTTGTTCTCACAATTTCAGATCACGGACACAGCGAGCGTTTGCGCTAAATTGTAATCATCATTTAGGGAATTTGATGAACACCATAAATGATAATTCATAACATAAGTGATGGGTCTTCTCCAGCGTTTCCATTGAATTTAGGAATGTTAGATGGTAATTTATGTGGTATCACCGGCCACCAATGAGCATAATTGATAGGATCATTGGTTAACCGGTTTAAATATGGTAATTCCAAGGTTGCAACAAAGGGAAATTGTCTATTAAGGTCAGGTTACAGCCGATAAGATGGAATTGTTTTAAGCAAATAAAATGTCTTTGAGCACCTATTATTGCTGGGATTTGTTACCGGTAAACCGTATAGAGCGTTTTTCATAGGCAACCGAGAGTTCTATCAATTAAACCTCGACAACCTCGATATGGTACTTGTTGATATGAAGTTTGAGGAATTTTGGCGCTCTGCCGCCGCCAAGGGGTCTATCCAACAATATTATAACCCAAATTATTATAAGTTGGATTCTATGATATGCATAGCCGATTGCGGTTTAGACATCCTATAAAAATGGAAATCTCAAATTTAGAATAAATGATCCCAAATACAGGTTGTTGTAAATTAACCAAAGGATTTTGATATTGAGTTAAAGAACTCGCCTGATAAGGTTGATGTACAAGATTTTGATTCTGTAATAGGGGTATAGATATATTAACAAGTGGTATTGAAGTGGGTGTAATAGGTTGAATTGGTTGATACGATTGGACAATCGTTTGTGGTTGGATAGGCAGAGTGGGCTTCCATTGACAGACATTCATGCCAACATTAGTTTGACCAAAATGTGACTGAGTACTGTCGTATTAGGTGACCATAGGTTTCCCCCCAACATAAGGAGGATAATAAGATGAAAAATATTGTTCTCCAAATGTTGGGAGTCCAGTTGACATGGTACTTAAAGGAATTGACCCATAAGGACCGACTTGATATTTCTCTGATGATGGATGTAATGATTCAAGTCATTCAGTACTAACGATAGGACTACCAGTTAAAACACCAGATTATGACATTGGTAATGACCATGGTCTTGAAGATTGACCAGAGAAAGTGCCAGACAATGATTTGTAGCCTGTTGGGACCAAAGGGCCACCGTGAAAATATGACTCTGATGAGGTTGTGAACATCGACAAAGTAGCGAGGGTAGGAGTTGACGTAATGGGAACAACAGACCCAACTGAAGATGTTGGTTCAGACATGGTTGTATAACCAAATGTATACCTTCCAAAATCAACGGGAGACTGAATGGCAATGGGATCAACAAAAGCAGATGGAAACGATTGAGGAAAAGACTGGTATAGGTAAAGGTGTCCCCCAAAGTGGGTTGGACTTAAAGGTGTATCAGGTTGAGGGATTTCTTCAATCCCGATTAAACCAAGAGGAAGAACTTCACCGTTAGGCCCAAAATATATTTCAGACAGTTGACTGCATGATATAGGAGTTTCAGTGGCTATAGATATTTGTGGAGTGACCAAAGTAGGAACAACTTCCGGTTGTCCAAGATTCAGATTTTCTGGCAAAGAAGAGACAGGATCTGGATCGATTTGTGATTGAACAATGTCGGGTCCAGGAGGTATGGTCTCAGCAATTGAATGGATTGTGACCACGGGTAACTATGAAGACTCCATTTCGACAATAGTAAACGAATCAGGATGTGTGGAAACAAATTGATCTAGCTCTGGTTGAGATGATGATGTTTCGCCAGAGGTACGAATTGTACTTGATTCGGCAGATCGTGATCACCTTCGCCTACCAGAAATAAATTTCGGCGGTAAAGGTGGTTTTAAAGCTAATCTACGTGAAAAATGGGGGGTATGATTATGTTCTTCCATGATTACTGATTTATTTGATCCAAAAACAAATAAAAAAAAAGAGGGTAATACTAGGCCAAAGGGTTTACCAAGAAATTGTGAACTGCAAAATTCCTCCTGGCGAACCAAGAAGTACAGGAAGATAATCTCCCCGAATGCTGTGTTCAGTGTATCACAATTTTAGGGCGGCCGACTCTGTTCACTATGGATGGATAACAACTAAAATTTGTCCTCCCAAATATACCCGAAAGTACGTGGAGGCCCAAATCTGTATTAGCGCTGTCTGATGTGAAACCGCACAGTGAGAGCACCCCTTTATACTTATCGTACTGTAACACCGCCCGATATACCTGAAAGTACGTGGACGAGCTATGATATACTTACGTATGTGGAGTGAGGTATCACACTCGGAATGTATCACAGGAAAGTTAACGATAGCTACTATGTTTTATGACGTCGGAACACGTCTCTAGCCTAGACCTTCTAAATGTTATCGTTAATGTTCCAAAGCATTGTTAAGTAAATTGAGATTTATTCTATGTTGATCTTGCTTAATAGTTTGCCTTTCAAGTTCACCACGATGATGTATATAAAATTCCTAAAATGCAGCTAAGAATGATAAACAATCTTTCACTTTTAGATTTTTCAATGAAGAACCTAGCTACTAAGGTAAGAGAATGCTAGTTTGTTCGAAAAAGTGAAAATAATTTCTGAGCAAACAAATCAATGAACAAAAAAAAATCAATGAATCACAAACTAAATGTAGATTTCCTAATGTTCCTTTTGCAAAAAACACACAATCCTACATGCAAATGCAAGTTTTTCTTTTCAGTTTCCTTAATGTTATGAATGCAGAAAAGAAACTAGGTGCACTAGATCAATAATCAAAATGCTTTTTACTTTCGAGAAATGAAGAATACAAACAACAATTTATCTTTTGAAGGAAAAATGAGGATTTCAACAACAATTTCTCCTATCAAGGAAATGAATATTTTACGACAATTTCCTATTTCAAAAGCAAATGATTCTTAATGCGACCATAAAAAGTACTTTGAAATCAACTTGTCAATGATAATGAATTTTTTTTAAAAACAACATTGAACAAATTTTCAGTCAAAGGAGAAGAAATATATAGAGCTACTGGTCAATAGAGCATCAAAATTTTCAGAACAAATCAGCAAACAGAACTGAAGCAAAGTACAAAGTCAGATTCAAGGGGATTTGTTCCTTTCAGGAGCCAACGTAGTCTCCAAGGGGAGACAGTGCTCTGCAATGCAGGCTTGGAAGGGAGACAGTGCTCTGCAAAGCACTGTGCCCTGACTAAGGGTGCATTGGGCATAGTAAACAAAGAAAAAGCTACTGTTTGGCTCACTAAATTTGAAAATTAAGCTCTGAAAAAGTCTTATATTTATGTGAAAAAGCTACTGGGTGGATTTAGAAAGTAGATCAGAGACTAAAACACCTAGAAACAAGAGAAGTTTTTCCCCAGTGGAGTCGCCAGTTTGTGGGCCAGAATTATAATCTACGGATAAACTACACTTCCCTATACCAGTGTCTAGTCTAGAACATTAGGTGAAAGACTACACTACCCTTTTTCCTAACTCAGAACAGATACACAGAGAGGATTGGATGCTTACTTGTTTCAGTCGCTTCCAAATGTCTCCTTTCTGTCGCTTCCACTACAACTTCAAATTAAAGCAGTTTCAAATAGCTAAATGCTTCCTGGAAGAAAGAACACTGAAACAACAGAAGATGCAATAATATAGATATCTATTCAAGTTAATTAGCCAAATCAGTTAAGCATAAACTACATTCATCAACCAAGATTTTGCAATATGGAAAATCAAAGTAAACATGGATGCATGTAGGGAAAAACAAGAAGTACTCTTTATTGATGATAGAAGGAGAGGTTACAACATAATGACTGATTTTTAGTGAACTTCTAGCAAAGTTCCCAAGTCTCATCACAACATAAGTCTCTCCAGCGGTAGCTCCACAAATCAAACTCTCTATTGAAAATTCTCCAGCATTTCCCTACTCAAATTCTTCCTTCCAAACACTTAGATCTGTGTTCAATTTATAGAGGAACTGTAGGAAGTTTTGTAATCAATAACATTCCAAAAATAGGCAAGACATGTTTCCATTCATGTAGATGTAAAATGGACACTTGGATATGAAGCTTGACACATGTGAACCCTTCTAGAAGACACTGGCCAAGTGGATATTCCGGAACAATGAGAATTTCGCTCCCAATGTGACCAACACACCTTTGAATGTCGGGAAGTGCTTTGCAGAGCAACCTTGAATGGGGCTACTTTCATATGCAACGCACTTAGGCCCCTTAGAGCCTGCGTTGGTGAGCTCCCACATGTTTAATAATAAGCTTCAAACCATGGAAAAGCCTTGCTTTGATGAAAATCTTGTTTGATTCATGAATTCTGTCTTAGGGCATGTAGCAACTTAGATGATACAGAATGATAGACCCTTGATCATCGGTCCTGGAGATGATGCCCAGTTAACCAGGTCATTGGGAATGGTGCCCAAATTGACCTATAACAAAAGTTTAAAAAAAAAAGAGTTGATCGATGAGAATCCTTTGTATGTTAAGAAAGAAAAAGAAAGCCTCCCAAACTCTTTGCCCAAAATGTCGATTTCTATCATTTTATTAACCGGCGATAAAAAATTGACCAATTACTCCTGTTGTCGATTTCGCGGATGATTCCATCGAGGTCCCAATGAGCGTGATCCTGAGAGCGGCTCCAAACATGATTCCTTTAGTTGAAAAAAGGGTCCGAGTGAGCGTGATCCAATGGAGAATAACTTTACCATCGCTGGGTACCGCAGAAGAATCGGTGCTCCCTTAAATTTCAATCCGCAGAGAATAAGTTTCGCAATGGTCGGTACCACAGAAAAATCGATTAAATTGCAGGGCTGGATTTCAATCCACGCATCTTTCGTCTCCGAACGGTTATTAGAAGGACTGCAGTTCCGTACCTAAACTTTTTTCCATAAAGGGCAGAACCACTTGACAAAGGTTTCTTTTAATAAAAAGCGTTTCATTTCAAAGTTCGGAGGCTTATTCATAAACATAACCACATTCCCAAACTCTTCATTTGAAGATGATGATAACATATAATTACTTCCCTCAGAGACTTCATAGCTAACATCCTTACAATGCCTTTTGTCACCAGAAATCATTTATGCAACTTCTAGGCATCCAACAGTTATGATAATTTCAAGAAAAATTCAGACTCCATGTATTCTGTGAATTGGGTTAAATTAACTTCAGACCGAGGTAGCCAGGGACAAACATGTAACTATTACTCTCTACTCTTTAGTTTCATGATTCTGGTTCTCTGAAACATCGTTCAAAATAAGTACATTACAGAAGACTTGAATGCATTTCCAACTGACACGCCAAGGAAAACTTGAATAGAGTTTAGGTCATTTGACTGTCACATACGACTGTAGATCAAGATAAGATTCCGACATTGGTTGCCCATGAATTACTGAAGTTGAAGTAGGCGCAGATAAATTTAGCCCAATATGTGTGTTAGCTGCCCAACTTGTACCTGAATATCAATAGATTAAATTATTGGGTACAACAAATTGACTTTTCTTTAAATTTGACAAAAACATATAGTTTTCTAATAAATTACCATATACAGTGTCTTTAATTTTCCCATTTTTCAATAAATACAAATCACAAAGTTCCATTAAATTTCAAAATGACTCGGAATTTTAACCAATTTGTACTGCAGGATTTCTACAAACGACTTCAATCAAAATGCATGCAGGTGAGGTCAATCAAAATGTAGTTAAAGCGTGTATTATGAGTCTATAATCTCAATTAATTAGGGGATGGTAATTTGGGGATGGATTGGGTCGTATTTCCACCTGATCTCACGTTGTATTAATTGGTATTAGCAATATGTCTTTCTCTTCGCCATTAAATATTTTATTGAATTATTGAATGGTATTTAATAGTTCTCTTCGCCATGAGATCTTAGTCTTTTTGTCACTGGAATTCAGTTATGTTGTTTTTCAAATTGATTTATTTTTCTTATTCAAATTGATGATGAGTTGAATTAATTTTTTAATAGTCTTTTAGGTGAAAAGACATTGTCAAGGGATAATTGATGCTAGCATATTTCCATAAATGTTTTTTAATAGTCTTTTAGGTGAAAAGACATTGTCAAGGGATTGATGCCTAACATATTTCCCTATTTCCATAAATGTCTGATTTGTTTGAAAGCGGCTCATTCCGATTCTTCCCAATTTTTTTAGGTCTTTTCCAGCATCTGCTTCACCGCTTCACATCGAAGTTGATGACGGTTAGTTTTTTAAGCAGCTGATAAGAATCTTTACTCTCAAAGTTTTTCGGTTACACACACAGGTTCTTCCCAAGCTTCTTTAGGTATTTTCCACCCTCCTGTTTCACATAGAAGTTGATGCCAGTTAGTTTTTAAATGAGCAATAAGAATCTTTACTCTCAACTATATGTTAGCTCCAATGTACTCTTTTTGTTGGAGATCACAAGTGGGATTGAATTCATCAACATAGTACTTCTTCTTCCTGCACAAATATTATCCCCATATATGCTTACAAAACTTCTCCATAACAAAATTATTTAACTCCTTGCTATTTGAGGGACAAGCATTGAGGTAGATATCTCACTTTTGCATCCATTTGTTGTTTTGTTTCATCCATGTTTTCTTTCTTTCACTCACGCCTTCATTGAAAATAAATTTACGCCATCTGCACCTCAATATATGTTAGTGTTGAGATTATTAAGCTTCTCTTATACCTACCAATTTCAAAAATAGTGCACTTAGTATTTACGCTCTCCCTATATTTCTCTTTTGGCAGGACACTTCACCCGAAGGAAAAGATGCTCTCTCCTAAGTTTCTCTTCTTGCATGACACTTCACCAGAAAAAAGGATGCAACAGAATGGGCACATTGTCTTTTGCTGCATTTTCTAACATTACACTTCTCTTACTCTTCCACAACTCGTACATCAAACAAAGATGCAACGGAATGGGCACATTGCCTTTTGCTGCATTTTATAGCATTGCACTTCCCTTTCTCTTCCACAACTCGTACATCAAAAAAAGATGCAACAATGAAAAATCACTGAAACCTGACCATGACATCACCTTGAACAATAAGAATAAGAAGCATGTGTGATAATGAATACATTCAATACCTAACCATCTCCTTTGTTATTGCCAAACATTATATGAAAGTATAACCATAGTATTGACATGGAAGAGCTACCAAACTTGGTCACACATGAGAAATTTTCCAGAATCCAATTATTTTTTCTTCAAAAGATCTCACAATAAAAATATTTCAATTCAATTTTTTTTAATGGTGAAAATAACTCGTAGAGACAATTGATATCAATCACAGTTGAAGATATTTCTTTTACCCTTTTACATTGTAATTATAATCTGAAAAAAAAATTCATTCCCTATTCCTATAGGCATTCTTTTGCACCAAGTGCAATAGCTAATTAAATATCTATACATTGCTTCGGCCTTTTTCTTCTAAACAAATTCCTAATATATTTATAATCTCTAGCTTTTGGAAAAATTAAAAGCAAATCTTTATTATTTAATTCTCTACTAATAACCCACCCCCAAAATATTTACGACTTGAATTCCAGTTTAATTAGTTTAATTTGTGTGATTAAAGTTAAAATATTCTAAATTTAGAAAACAATTAAAAATTAATTAAATTATAAATTACAATTTATAATTAATATTAAAAATATATTATTCATACAAATTATTTTTAATAATATTTTTTTCTACTCTTTTAAAATTTAAGCAAAGTCAAAGTTGTATATCACAATTTTTGTAATTTATAATTTAATTTTTACATATTTAACATATTTTTAATTTTCTTAAATCTTTAAATATTAATTTAATTGATAATGTTTTTTTCAAAATTTAACTTTTTCTTTTTAAAGTTTCAAAAATCTAATGATTATAATATCCAATAAATTTGTAAATGAGCATTTCATTTTTAATTAATTAAAAAATTTATAAATTTTATGATTAAAAAAATTTCAAATTTTAATAATTAATGCCACCCTCAAATAACATGATGTTGTAAAGAAAAGCTAGGCCCGATGTTTTGAAATTCAATAATTTGTTTTTGTTTTTTTTCAAAAAATTTCAATATTTGATGATACCTTTACCTAATATGATATTATTAACATAATTCATATTATGATATTATTATTAACATAATTAAAATTTAACGTTTTTTTCAATTTTAAGGATATTATTAGAATGTTTAATAGTTCTGTAACTAGACATATCAGTTATATTCATTTATATCATGTACAAATTAGATTTAAATGTTATTTACATTTCATCATAATTTGTGTTTACAAAACACTTAAATATACATATTTCTGGTTGAAGTCGTTATATTGAAAAGAAAAATACCAAAACCCTTTGAAAGACAACATTGTCCATTAAATTACAGTGAAAGTTCTAATAGTAGAATTAACTCTAAAATTGTAAAAAAAAAAAAAAAAAAAATTAAATAATATCCCTTCAATTAAAATAAAATTTCCAACATTTACAAAGCACAAAGTTTTAAGTCATAGCTATATTATAGAATGCAAATTTAGAAACCATTCATATAAACATGATATATTTTTTTTAAATATCATGTTCTTACCTCATAAATATGAAAAAGATAGAAGTAACAAAAAGGAAAACATAACTAAATTGTCCCTTCTAGGTATATTTATGCATAAAAGGTTATATAGAGAAACACAATTAAAATATAAATAAATAAATATTTTGATAACGATACATTAATGAGATCTCTCCACTCAACATATTTCATTAGTAAATACTCTAACATGAAATGATATTAGTTAATTTTCAGAAAGCTTTTTGACTTCAAAGATTTATGTTTTCGAAATAAAACATAATTAAAAAAAGTTGGTTAAATAAAGGATGAATCCTTGATTACAAAACCTAACAAATTCCCTTTTTAAGCTTGTTTTGACTTTATAGTGTATTTTTTTGTGTTTTCCAAATAAAACATTACTAAAAAAGATACTAACCATAACAATACTAAGGATAAGGATATTTTTTCATAAGTTTTGGCCACTTTATGTATTTTATTTATTTTTATTTTTTTCCCCTAACTAATGTGGAATAATGAGATGACATTATCATTAACATAGAAACTATTATTGATGCTCGAGTTAGAGGAACATGGATAATTCACAAAGAATTTTTATATTTTAACTTTGCAATTGGCTATCACTCTTTTTTTTTGGAATTTTATCTTCCAACATTTTTCTTCCATATCTAAATCAATATATAGCTTATAACATTTTGGAGGAAAATTTTGTTTTTGCTTGTAATCCATCTTGAGAATAGTTTTCAATATCTACTTGAACATCAATAGCAACATTTCTTGTAGGAGGTTGCATAAGTGGTTCATTAGTTCTTCTCATCACCTATGGATTAAAATGTCTCCTAAATTGGTTAGTATTTTTGTTTAGGTTTTCTTGTGCAAGGTATTGTTGAGTATTTCTATGCTATAAATTTTTTGGAATTGCACCATCAACTCTATTTCCCATTTCTAGTATTGAAAGTTTTATCAAAAAAACCCTTGTAAGTTTTATCATCTCATCAATTTTAGCATCTTTTGAACTAGAGGATGAGGCCTGAGTTGAAAGTTCTTTTTTCTATTTCTTTTTATCATGATTTTTAGTTTTAACCTTTGTCTTTCCCAATGTAGCCACATTGATTTAAACTTGTTTACCTCTTTTCTTAACATTATAGCGAAATCATGATGATGGGAAGTTGCATAAGTCACCTTAGCTATTGCTAATGAAATTCTAATAATAACATGAATTATAATATATATCTTCTAAAAATGCTTAAATTGATTTCGAAAACAAGTTGATTATCCTTCCTCCTAAATGATCAACACTCAATAGTATTGATGATCCCGCTTTTCTCATATTGATTCATAAAAGTTTCAGAGAACTCTTCCCATCCATTGATTTAGAGGATTTTTTCATTAGAGAAGTTTGAAAAGTATATTTTTGTTTAATTTTTTTTGGTATCACAATGTTAGATGAATGGTCATAAAAATCGATTTCAAGAATTGAAATATTTTCCTCATCAAGATTAATTAACTAAGAAGAGCCACCTTATCAACACTGGTTCACTTCACAAAAAAATATTTCAACATTTTAATGCACTAAAATTTCTCTTTAATTTTGTTTGGACCTTGTATACACTAAAATTTCTCTTTAATATTGTTTGGACCTTGTATGCCTTCCACTTATTAAAATTAATATTATGTCTTCCACTTATTAAAATAAATATTTTTAGCAGTTACTAAGGACTAGGCTCAAATCCATCAACTTTGTTACATAATACAAATTTAGAGATCTTCATGTGAACCTGATATATTTTGTCATAAGGGCACCATATTCTTACCTAACAAGCATGAATTTAATGAAAGTAACAAAAAGAAAAAGAAAAATAGAATTAAACTATTCCTTTTGAATATATCTATGCATAACAAGTTCTAGTTTTATTTAAAAAGACAAATAAAAAGTAATTAAAAAATAAACAGGTAACTCCTTAGATACATTAATGAGTGATTTCTAACATGAACATGACATTAAGAAATGAACTATCAACATATATGAAGGTAATAGAAATAATGAGCCAAAAGTAAACCATATTACCTCTATTATATTCAAACTCTAAATGGTTACATAAATGGGTTTTCTTGTAGAATAAATCTTAGTGCTTTGTGATTCATCATATTTTAGTACTAAATATTGCTTAATATGAACATGACATTAAGAGATCGACTATCAACATATATAAAGACAATAGAAAGAATGAGCCAATACAACAAGTGATCAAATAAGAACTATTGTATTCAAACTATAAATGGTTATAGAAACATGTTTCTTGAAGGGTAATCCCGAGGAATCCATATTAGCTTCCAAAGTTTGAAATTTTACAAACAAAACAAAACTACCCAAAATTGGAGGATTGATGGCCAGTTCACGACTAGAAGCTACTTCTTACCAGGTTTCACCATTAGATCTAGATTGTAAAATGGTATGTTGCTTGCTTTTGGGGTTAATGCACTATGAATTATGTAGATTAATATAACATAGTGCTACCCTTGGGAATGAAGCAGTTTGGTCTGAATAAGTTTCTATACTTCTTGGTTTCTCTGGAATAGTTTTTCAACAATAGTTTGCTTGGATGTGAATGTATTTTAACCTTCATATAGACTATGTCCATGAGTTATGTGGATGGAATTGAGGTTTGCATGACTATTTTACTTGTTTATATTGATCTTATCCTAGTAAAGGCCATATATTCTGGGTATAAGGTTGATGTTAAATCACGAAGATAGTGGTATATATCATACCTCCTCATCCCAGGAATCTTTAACTGAATCAAATTCACAGGCACTTATATGGTATAATAAATGGTATGGTCTATGGTGCAAATGGATAGATTATATCATTATATCTTGACCTTGTAAGAAATATGGTGTTCGCATGTGCTCAAGGTGGTGGACATGCCCAGGCTGTATATGTTGTTGTTGCTGCCATGTATAGATTTCATGGAAGGTCACTGAACTGGTTTTTCTGACGATTTCAATTGTCGTTATTGTACAACGACTCTATTGCCAGAATTTTTTGAATAAACTTTCAAATTGGGTGAGTTATGAAGGAGTACGTGGATCTAACTTGGGGCTGACGTCTTTTGAATTCTCAAGGTCTTATCTCCCTAGGATCCATTATATATGACTTTGGATTTTAAAGGTGGCGACAGCTATTTATGGTGTTCCTGATGTACTTATGATACGACTAAAAAGAAAATGTATAAAATAGTCATGGATTCTGACGTAGGTATGGGGTGTAGATCTAGGTATGTCTTCCTTGTAGTGATTAGGGGTTGTGGGAACTGACATGTTTCTAATGCACGTACACTTCTCGAGATATCTTCTTTCAAGGGTTTACCTTTCTCGGGCGCCTGGCATATAAAGGTGGCAGCTGCTATTTCTAAGGATTTCTGCAGGTATTTGTGTGAGCTGAAAAGGCACTGTCGTATATTGAATTCTCGAGGTTTCTTCTGTGGGTTGCCTTCATTAGGGAATTGGCTTGGAAAAGTGGCAGTAGATATTTATGGAAGATCTGCTGTACTGTGGGATGACATACTAGTTCTCAATTTAATAATGCACCAATTTTGACGGAGATATGGGGTGGAGTGTCAATATGTGACTACTTTGAGTTGATGCTGTCCGATTTCATCATTGCACCCTAATTAAAGTTTGGGCTTGGCTACTATATGAGTGGTGGGGTGATTTATGGAATTACACATTTTTCAACGTCAAATTGGCCTTCTGAAAGCTTGATGTACGCTAGCCTCTGTCACTGAGATCCAACACTTATATTATATTGTATTATTGCCTCTGACGATAATTTTCGATGGCTCCCTACAATACCGGCGGTGTGGGTTTCGTCGACGATGGGCTGATGGGATGTACACACTGACTTCATATCTTATTGAACTGGGTATATCATGGAGGAATTAAATGAAGGTTTATCTTCTGATGCTTCGGCACATGAGGCTTTCATTGCAGCGACCACTGCTGCGAAATAGAGGCATACTAGAGATTCTGACGTGGATGAATTGATTATCAAACAAGCTCTTTCGCACTCACCTAAGGGTGATTTGAATGTGCATGGTCGGTTCAAAGGAAAATTCCATAGGAAAAACAACTGTGGATGTGGTAGGAGGAAGCAGAACGTTTACAAAAATAATATGGAGATTAGGGAGATTAACTTGGATTATGAGGACCTATGTGGCAGGGTGGCGAGCCTGCAAAAGCGGGCTTTAATTGGAAGATGGATGTTCCCAGATGGAAGTGAAGTCGATATGGGAAGCTGGGTTAAACAATATTGGAACCACATCATTGGATATACTCCAAAAGTCATCATGCTCTTGAATGGATGGTTTAGTATCCATTTTATGGATCAAAAGGATGTATACAAGATTATTCATAGGACTTGGGTTTGGGGCCGTAGCTTCATGCAACTGGTTCCCTGGTATTTAGGTTTTAACCTGGTCATGGAAGCTCCACGTAGTTGTGTAGTGTGGGTTAAGTTTCCTGGGATTCCACTTGAGTTTTGGACCCTGAATGCTCTTAGAGCGATTGGGAACTCCATTGGTTGCACTAAATACATTGATCTGAGTATAGTTAGCACCAGCGATAAAATAATTGCATGGCTTTTGGTTGAGGTGAATTTTGTTGGTGGTTTACCTGGGGATGTGGATTTGATATGGGGACATCACTGACATCATCAAAGAATCGATTTTTGGGGCATTCACTTCAGATGTCTCATATGCCACAAAATCGGCCACCTATGGGAGAACTGTCCATTTCGTCTATGATGCGACCGTGCAGGGATTTTTGGTGCAGTGGGCGGGCGATAGAATCAAGCTACTGCTGGCACTTCGGGAGGTCTATTATTAAGTAATTCAATTTCCTCATCTTCTGATGATGATGCATATGTCTCTGCTAGTGGGCATATTGATATGACTGCACATATTAATGATGGGGCAACTCAGGATATATGCTTTTCTAGGCCTAGTCTAACTGAGAAAAGGGTGGTGGAGACCGAGAGTAATCCTAATCAAAATAATATTTGTATAGTTCCCCACTCTATTTTCGGGCATGAGAGGGTTATCTCCCCTGTTACCGAACTTGCTCTGACCATCCTTTATTTCAGTCCACAAATTATTCTATTGGGGAATCGTCTTATGTATAGGAGGAAAAGAATCCTAATGTGTCTCAACTTTCTCCAGATATGTTGATTTCTCCAATTGAACCTGTGGTCCTTTCTGACTCCCCTAGGAACTCGGTAGGGAGTTATATTTAATCACTTATGGGTAACCCAAATCTTTACTTGGCCGCCCTCGTTGTTTTTGATAAACCCCCTATGTCCACTGATGTTAGCATATCCCCCACTTCTGCCACTAATACCATGGTTAGAAATAAATCCAAAGCCAGAAGAAGACAGTTCAAGGGTAGGTTAAGATCCATTTCACTGTTCTCCGAAGATTAGGAGAACCTCACTGATATTCCTATTGTTGCGGTTGATGATATAAGTGGGGATCTATGGGCGCTTAGAGCAAGCAACCCTGCAGATGGGACGCTATGACTCAAATACTTTTTATGAATATACGGGGGATGGGCGATGCCTCCAAATTACATTGCCTCAGGGATCTTTTTGCTTCTAAGGACCCTGTTTTCATTTTGTGTCAAGAAACTTTATGTCGCTGGGAAAATGCTATCAAATCTTTTTTAAGTATCCGATCGGGGTGGTGTGCTGTGATAGTTGATGCTACAGGACATTCGGGTGGTATGATTTCTTTATGGAACCCACACAAGTCTAATTTCAGGGCCTATAGTTTTTTTGGTGGGATGCCGTTATCTGGTTATTTTCAGGGTATGGAGGGTATTTTCAACATCATCAACCTCTATGCACCATATCATAATAGATTTAATTTCTGGAACCGAATGCAGGATTCGGGGATCCTTTCTATGCAGAATTTGATTATCATGGGAGATTTTAATTCCACATTACAGGATGATGAAACCTGGGGTGCTAGGGTCAGATGTGATCCTCTGTCTAATTACATGAATGATATGTTTAACACACATCACATAATTGATATTTGGACTCTCCCATTAATTCCCACTTGGACTAATAAAAAAGCGGGAGTTATTTTTATAGGAAAAAGACTGGACAGGGCCATGGTGAGAGACAACTTGATTAATACATTGGGTGTCCCTAGATCTTCGGTGCTGGTATCAGATATTTCAGACCATATGCCGATTCTATTAACATGGAAGATGGGAAGTAAGTCCAAAGGGATGCCCTATAAGTTCAATCGCGCATGGTTGGGTGATAAGGAATATATTCATCTTATAAAGGAATTGTGGCAGGATGAGGTTGATCTGGATGAGTTATTGGGTTGGGATCATTTTCATTACAAACTGCAAAGGCTAAAGAGGGCCTCCAAAGAGTGGGAGATTAAAAAAAAATTGCTCGCAAGGCTGAGCTTCGATCCATATCAGACAAGATTAATGAAATTTATTCGGGTTTCAGAGTTGATGAACCGGATGAGGAAACATATGGCATCTTGAAGGAACTCGGGAACAAGAAGAGGGAGATTCTTAAAATTGAAGAGATTACCTGGAAGCTCAAAAGTAGAGTTACATGGTTAAAGGAGGGGGGCCTAAATACTAAATTCTTTCACAAATGTGCAAATGATAGAAAAAACAGGAATGTTATTTGGCGCATCAAAAGAGAAGATGGCAGTTATGCGATTTCTACTCCTGAGATTCAAAGGGAGGCCCTCCTACATTTATCGTATTTTTATCGAGTGGATCACAGAATTGATGCTAATAACTAGAATTTGATACTTGAACACATTAACAGAATGTTTGATGAGGAGGATATTAAATCCTTAAATGAGAAAATTACTGTGAGTGAAGTGGAGGTAGTTCTTAAATCGTTTTCTCATGATAAATGCCCGGGGCCGGATGGATGGCCTTTGGAATTTTTCTTGTTCTTCTTTGATATTATGGGTGCTGAGATTACGGAGGTGGTGGAGCTGATCAGAACTAGGGGACATATTCTAGCAAATCTTAACTCCACTTTTATTGTGCTCATACCAAAATCTGCTGATCCATCTTCTTTTGGGGATTTCTGGCTGATTGCACTATGAAATTTGATTTACAAGATATCCTCCAAGATCATTGCAAACCGATTAAAAGGGACTCTATCAGGCCATATATCAATGGAACAATATGGTTTTCTCAAAGGAAACTCTATACATGATGCCATTTTAGTTGCACGGGAGGTATTACATTCTATGCACTCAGACAAATGGGAGGCTGTGGTTATGAAGATTGATCTATATAAGGCATATGACACTCTGGACTGGTCATATGTACGCCTTGTATTGCTTAAGATTGGTCTGCCTATAGGATCATCCGATGGATTATGTACTGTATCACTATGGTGAGATATGCTATGATTATCAACGGATTGCCTACATCATTTTTTGAAGCAGGTAGGGGACTTTGACAAGGGTGTGCTCTATCCCCTCTCATCTTCATTCTAATTATGGATGGCTTTAGCAAGATCATGCATATGGCAGAAAAAAAAAGGATATATAAAAGGTTTTTCATTTTCTGATTCGATAACTTCCACATATTCCCTCTTTGTGGATGACATGTTATTATTTGGTTCTCTTATTAGGAACCACTGATTCTATATCCATTAAATGTTAAAGAGATTTGGATCAGTGATGGGACTTTGCATAAACAAAGAGAAATATTTTCTACTATTTGAATATGGTGATATGGAGGAAATTTCTTTTATTGCTAGTTTCCTTGGGATCAATTTCAAGATGGCATTGGATGGTCTTCAATATCTTGGATACAAAATCAAACCATGTGGATACAAGAATAGGGAATGGATGTGACTGGTTAGCAGGTTCAGAGAAAGGATCAATAGATGGACTCGTAGGTGGTTGACTATGGGTGGCAGACTCATCATGATACAGACAATTTTATCTCAACTGATTGTCTTCTGGGGACAAATCTTCTATTTAACTGAACAGATTATTAATAAGATTAATAAGATAATCGCTCAATTTCTCTAGGGGGGTACCAGCATGACACAGAAATATCATCTATGTAATCTGGATGTATTATGTCGCCCAAAATCACATGACGGATGGGGTATTCTGAATTCGAGGGTCTTTAATAAGGCTTTGTTGGTTAAGTCTTTTTGGCAGGATATTAAGGGCAATGGTATTTGGAACGATATCATCAGATGTAAATATCTGGAGGGAGACACCCTTCATCAATTACTCTGTCAGGAGTTTTCTTTTCCGAGGGCTATCTCGACTATTTGGTGGAGCTTCAAAAAAGTATTAGGACATGTTGCTGATCAATTGACTTGGTTTTTTCTTGATGGTGGTCGCATCCCTTTTTGTTTCAAACACATTCTGGGTTTTCGAACACAGTCTAGACCATCACCCCATCTCCTCCATTGTCTTGCACACTGGGGCATAATCTTTTTATCTCAAACTATACATTATTGGTCCTTTGATGCCCCAATATTCAAAACAACAGAACAATTGGGCCTTGGAAGCGATGATGCAGAGGAATGGAAACACTTCTATGATATGCTAAGGGCGACTGGTATATGTTATGATCGGGGGGGGGTGATCAGGTTATTTGGGACAGGCCTACTAAAGAGAATTTTGTAATTGTCAAGGATATCTACCAACGCATCAACATTTCCTTATATGCGGGCCAACTTTCCAGGATTTTCTTTCCTTTCTGGTGCAGGAAAATTCCTACTAAAATCATTCTGTTCGGATGGTTGGTATGGCGGGGTAAAATTCTGACTTGGGATAGCCTTACCAAAAGAGGGAATTATGGGCCTAGCAGGTGCGCATTATGGTGTGTGGAGGAGGAATCTATTCAACATTTATTCTTCGAGTGCTCTATTGTATCTTATTTGTGGAAGATGTCCAGCCGTTATATAATGGATCCTACATGGATTCCGAAGGATTTTATTAGCACTGCTCTGGAATGGGACAAATTAATTCGTAAGTTCAAATCACTTCCATTCTTCTTCATATGGGAGGTCTGGTTGGCTCGGAATAGGCTTTTGAAATCCCTTATATATTTTCCTCTATTATGAGATTGATTGAAGAGAGGACTCTGCCTGAAGTGGTGGAGATGGATGGTTCTCATCGTATCAGGCCCCACGAGATCTCCATTCTTGCTATCTTTTTTGATGGGGCTTGCAATGAGGGTATCATTGGTTGCGGTGCTTGGATTAAGCTGTCACAAAGAGAAAGGATACATATATATTGGAATGGCGGCTCTGGTACTAACAAAAAAGTGGAACTTATGGCATTATGGGGTGGCCTTATGGCGGCCATCAATTTAAATTTGTAGAATGTCAGTATCTATGGTGACTCCAAACTGGTCATTGAATGCATAACTAGTCGCACCAATTTGATAAATCTGGGTTTACATGGATGGCTTGAGAGGACACAAATGTTATGGCAAAGATTGATCCATCCGCCTATTATTCACATATATAGAGAAAACAATATGAGGGCTGATAGATTATTGAAACATGGTATCTATGCTAATTTTGGGGTTTTGAAGGTTATACAATATAGAGATGGAAATCAAATCTGGAATAGTTCTATTCCGATTCCTTAAGCTAGCTGATCTATCTTACAAGCAAGCCTGTTCACCTTTTCTTTTTTCCACGCTTTTCCTTCCGTATGCTACTGGACTTCTTATTATTACAGTCATACACTTTTTCTTCTCATCATTTCAAGCAAGCCGGATATGTGTCCACATCTCCTATGATTACATGAGAATACTTTATTCAGATGCAGAGTGGACTGTCATTCTCCACAAGCGAGCCTGTCACTTTATATTGATGAATAGGTTTCTGTTCTCAGGTGAGCCTAATCTCATATCGCTTTTTGTCTTCATTATGATTTCTATATGATGAGTTACAGGTTCAGGTATTGGTAACTTTGATATACATAGAGCCCTCTTGCATAATTGATATACAGATTATATTTTATGAAAAGATGCAGGAATGGATGGACTTGACATATTTTGGAATCTGATATTTTGTAAGGAGTGGTTTAATTCCCTCCAGAAATTTGTGATGTTTCCACAGTATTTATGGTATTTTTTCTTTCTTAGAAGGGGGACTCGCATACTGTGGCAATGATGATCTAGATTTTCTCACTGATTGCAGCTGAGAATGTAATGTTTTGTTTAATGTACTATCATATATAATATACAACATTTTTTTCTTTTTGAAAAAAAAAAAGAAAAGAAAGAAGAAGAAGAAGGAAGGAAGAAGAAGATGAGAGAATAAAGCTTAGAGAAAGGTAGTAAACAATGAAGGAGAACATAGAGTAGTAGAGCCCAATAAAATATCTGTAACAGAGCCAACCTTGCAAAATTGAATTGAAACTTAAGAAAAAATAAAAAAAGATAGGGTGTCAACTAAAATAAGAATGGAGGAGGGTTGTTGCGAAGAAAAATAGAACTCCAACATGAAACAAAAATAAATCAAACCGATTACCTTCAAGGAGCATGTGGATGTCCAAGATGAAATCACCCAATACGAGGATTGCCATACCAAATCACCCAATACGAGGATATCCATAGTTTTAAATTACATGATGCGTTTATAATTTTTAAAGTTTACATTTATTTTGAACCGTAAAAATGTTAATAAATTTGAGTAACTTTTTAATTTTATTTATAAATATTTGATACTATATATTTTTAAATATTTAAATGTTTTATATAATTTTAAAATAAGTTATTTTAATTTTATAAAATTTAATTAAGTCATTTTATTTAAAAATAGAAACTAACACATTTTTAAAAACAAAATTGACAAAATTGAAGAGAAGGAAACATGAAAATTAAATAATTTTTATTTTCTAACTAGGAAATCTTTTTAAGAAGTATGCATGGAGTTAGGTTAAAAAATAAATAATTAAGTTGAAATGGATAGATTGTTATAAGGAATTACATTAGTAAAAAAAATACAAGTAATAAAAAAAAGAATTTTATGGGACTTGTTCATCATCCAACACTTATGCAAAGAAATGTTGTGTAAGGACAAGTATATGGAGAACCTAATGAAAAGAATAATAAGTCTTAGAGGATATACTTCAAAAAAATTACTTCCACATCCTTGGGAGTCAAAATGAAGAGGCTTAGAGATGTGCTAATTAAGTATGTCATCTTTTGGAAGGGAAACTAGAAATGAATGGGGAATTGGGAGGGAGGAGTCTTCCATAATCCCAATGAAATATGCTTTGGTGACATTAAAACAAAAAAAAATATCATAACAAGCTCAAGGAAAATGTGTCAATAGCTAGGATAAGGGGATGTTTAGGAGTTCGTTGTCAAAGAAAATGTGTCAATAGCTAGGATAAGGGGATGTTTAGGAGTTCATTGTCAAAAAATAAGTGGGTGTTCAACAAATGTCGTGCACCCCATTTGAAATCAACATATGCAAACAATGCTTCATTCTACCACCACAAATACCACATAATGCAAAGGACAAAAGGTGATTCAACAACAAACCTCTTTCACATGATTATAGTTACATCTTAGTCAAGTGGACTAATGAAGTATTATGCTAGTCACTTGTGGGGCACTTCTGCGACAAGAAGCTTGCATTATGCGATGAAAAAATCAACGTCTCACTCACTAGTATGCATTTCCAATTCAGGACTTCAATTGGGCCAAAAATATATAAGACTATGCTAGCAAATTTGGAAAGTCCCATGGCTCTTCAACGAAATAAAAATTTCACAGGTAAGAGTTTATCTCTAGGTTGAATTATGCATTCATAATTGGGGTCCCTGGACTGGGTGAGGGAGCAAAAAATATATTGATTATGAAAATAGAAGTTATTTGTTGGCTCTTGGTGAACTAAGTCATCCCTCGAAGGGTGGTTGTGGAAGAAACTCAATAAACGAAAGGGTTTTCAGTCTATGTGAAGTATGTGGCTCCCTAAGTAATTCTATCTTTGAGCAAGCTCGTGGAAAAGCTACCTCAGATATTGTGAGTAAAATTGGGTGGAAACTCGTTTTAAGAGAGTGCTTGTAGGATCCTAAAGGATTTAACATAACTAGAAAATGGAGGAAAACCAATCAGCGAAGCGGAAATGGGACAGAAGTCGACAACTTGGGGTTGTGACAAATATTTATAATGAGCAAAAAAATTGATTTATGGAGACAGGACAAGTTCTGAAGAAAACATAGGGCCATCCTTGTGTATTCATACCCACATGGAACAAGATGTGGTTAGGCTAAGACCAACAACTTGATGCTTGTAGCATAGAAGTGCACCAACTACAAAGAGAGAGGCATACATACTATAGATAAAATCGATGCAATACAAATGTATATGCTTGTCATGAATATGAAATAACAAGAGTAGCTAATGAATATTGTCAATCCAAAGGAGTAAGTCCAAGAATTGAATGAGAGGTTGCCCAAACAAATTAATGAAACTAATGCAGATTAAGAGATTACAAGCACACATCAATACTATGATTATCAACCTTGTGGAGACCAATGCTACAAG